>JARHVA010003724.1:790000-875000 GCA_037957365.1 Torreya grandis | reverse complement strand
TAATATTAAATATAGTGATGTGGTAATTAGATTATAGGTTTCATCCTTCAAAATAAAAATAATGGAATGATTAAGAAAATTGACATATTAGTTAGTATCAACTTGGGATCAAATTTGTGAGAAATGATAACATTAGTTCATGGAAATGGTGGATATTTTATGTTTAATATAAAAATTTTATATAGTAAATAGGGATACTAAAAAATGTTAGGCATAATTTAACATTAGATTCATTTTTAGAAATCAACGATACCTATTGAGGTTTAATTAATATTAAGAATGGCCTTTTTATATTATTTGAGAGATTTAGATCCTAAAATTGAATTAATGATACAATATATAGGAGGAACAAAACTACCTAAAGCTTATAAATTTTACATTATAACCAAGTAAAAAAATATACAAGATAATGCCATTATTCCTATACCCTCTTTCAATTATGATATTAATGTCAAAAATGATCAAATATCTATCATGTAATTTCTCCTTATCCTAATCATTAAGGAGAGCCTTTAGGCTCTTAGAGAGGAGGATGAAGATCTAGATATCCTAGTCTTAGTCCTAAAATTACTTAATAGATTGAGGGTCCCTATCTAATTTACATATAATAGTCATACATAAAAGGAAAGGTAAACAACTACATTTAACCAACTGTAACTCTATATATTTTCCATGAAATTCCAATGGAAGACAAATGCATTAGACCAATGTAATCCTCTAGCCTTATCAGATGCTAATGGTAGCCTAATCCTTTTAGATAGATAAATGAGAGACTAATGCAAAAATACATTATTTGTATCCTAGGCCATTATATTTAGAAACTCCTTTGGGTCTTGTAGTGAGATGCCAAGAATTAATCTACCTCACTCATCCCAAGCTCAGTCCATAAATGATATAAATAACTTGATCATATAATAATCTAATGAGTTCTTGATCCTAAAAAACTTGGCCATCTAATAGTAGGAAGAATTGATATCTCTCAAAATATATTAAATTTCTTGTACCCATCCTTGTAAACTTATAAAAAAATTCAAGATAGACACTGAACAAATATTCATGGATAAATTTAGTTTATATCATTATGATGGGATGGAAAAACTAATTGAGTATAAATTACTAAAAAAATAAAGGATTTCTATTAATATATATATATATATATATACAATTTAAAATGGAAAGGATTGAGAAACTCTTTATTACATAATTAATCAATGATGAAGAAGAGGAATGGATGTCCATTGAATAAAATAATGAGTTTAAACCTTATAACCCTACTAAAAAAGAAAATGGTAGTGATAGAATGTAAAAGGATATTGATTCCATATAAAATTGGGAAATTGAGGGGTTTGATAATTATGAAAACCTATTTTCTATCTATGAACAAGGTAATTATCTCCTTATAGATAAACAATGATCCATCTTACCACTTTAATAGAAACACCATGAAATAGAATAAAACATAAACTATGTAAACATAATAGATATATTATTCATCATTAAGGAAGGTTACATTCTCTTTCAATATTCATATCTCCCTCTTACCCAAAATAATTAAAAAAACTTAGAAAGAATCTAATCATAACAAAAATAAAGAAGATCCAAATATTCAACATGAGTCCTTAGCTTTTTTTTTAAAAATGGTATTCCAATCATGTTTCAAGCTCATTTATAAACTAGCTTGAGGGATCCATTGGTCACATTCATATCAAAGCATAAAAAGGATTTAAATCAATAAAATCTCAACCCATACAACCAATTATGTCAAAAAAAATAATGATAAGGCATTTGATACCTTTTAAGACAAAAAATTCTAAAAATAAGGAATAAGATCAAATAATTATAATTATAATTCAAATTATTATTAATTATCTCATAATATTTTATATTATTTCAAAATTGACCTTGGGAAAAATATCTTTAAAAAAGATAGCTATTCCACCCTTCTAGTCAATGAATTTGTTTAAATAGTATCTTCTATGAATTAGAGTACTAGAGTTTTTAAGCATAATAATATGTGTATCGTTATTATACATTATTATAATTAAAATTTTGTGTGAATAATTTTAGGTGTGTGTGTGTGTGTCTATATATATATATCATGTTTGACCTTGTATTAATTGTAGGAAATAAGCATAAGTGCAAATATATATAATCATGGAAAATAAAAATCATAGACACATGATTTAGGAAAAAAGAGAGGATATATAAGTACACTCTCCCTTTAAATATGATATTTAAAAAACATCTATTATATATATGAGTGTATATTTTATGGAAGGATACATAATCAATTAAAAAATGTTTCATCATAACAACTACAAAAAACTACTAAGCCTTCTCCTTCCCCTTAGTTGAATTAAAATGAGGCTTTAGACTAAGGATATGCATATTAAAAATCCTAGTTTAAGAAATGGTAGTAAGATAAGTATGAACAATAGGTAATGGAGGAACAAGAGTAGGATAAACATGAACATGAACCAAAATACCATGCTCTAATTCTAGAAGAGATTTTTGAGAGCAAGTAGAGAAAATATGACATATCTTATATTGTGTCAAGAATAATAATATATGTCCTATGAAAAGACAAGATCCATTTGAGGCTACTTATGGAAGTAAAAATGTTAAAAGTAATAGGTGATCAACCAATAATTAAAAATTGGATAAAATTGGGCTTATCATGGAAAATCAAGCAAGGAATTTGTCATGAATAAGTAAATAAATTTAAATGGTAAATTTAAAAGTGGTTATACTAATGGTATTAAAAATATAGTGTACAAATATTTCATCCACTCCTTATCTAAATACATAGCACAATTTCCCTAAAGTAAGAGAAACATAAGCCATATTGAATTAAAGGACATAAGGAAGAATGAATAACAATGAATGAAAAAAATAAAATGAAAATAAATGTTTGAGGCTTGATATTTTAAAGAGTGATTGACATGTGTACCCATTTTTTAAATTATTATATTAAGTAATTTAAAGAAATTAGGTGGCTACAAAAATAAATCTAATTGTCCCATTGGTAATTATTCTATTTTTAAAATTATTCCATTTTTTGTTGTGAGATGAAACGATTTTATAGAAAGCTAAGTGTCCCATTGGTAATCAATGTCTTAAAAGTTATCCACTTGTGTCTTCTATGCACCCCTTTTTAATTCCTTGAAAACACATATAAATTATATAAATAACCAAATTATATGACACACAAATAAAAGGATAGAGGTAATAAATATATATTTTTATTAAATTCAATAATAACATTACCTTGTAGAACAAGGAATGAAAAAGGGATCTATATAGCACAAACGGAGAAGATGCATATTTTCCTACATGGAAAACTCTTTTAAAAATATTTGATTTTACTTACATATTTATAGAGTAAGTCCATTCTAAAATATAAATATGTTATGTGTCTTTCAAGATTTTAAATACATTCATGTTGACCCTTGCCAAATAAATTTGACACGAAGCACATATATATTTAATTGTTATCAATAAATATTTCCTTGAGAGATTAAAAAATGTTTAATAAATCCTTCCTATTAAATAAATAAATATTCCAAGCTCTCTCAACAATAAATTCACCTCCATGAAATATTGTAACGTTGATAAATCTCTAAAGTAGCCAAAATAAATTTTGATAAGTTTAGATAGTCTCCAACTTAAATACAATGAGACAAATACTATTTATAATAAATAATAATATTATGTATTTATTATTTCTTCTATGTTTTTTCCTTAACTAATTTTAAAAATCAAATTTCACAACTTATGGTTATTTTTTTTGGCTAAAATAAATAAACTTAGTTCTGATATCACACTATTAGATACATTTTCATCCAAAATTTTGAGTTAAATAAATTTATAATAGTGAAATAATTATCCTTAAGGCCCACCATGTCATTGATCTATCAAACCTCTATTTTTATAATCCATTTATAATAAATAAGCTAAGATTTAATCTTAAAATATACACATAGTAGGACTAAAACAATTGAAAAGTCAAAAGAGATAAGTGGCAAATGAGAGACACTATAACAAAAATTTACACTTATATATGGAAATTATGTAAAAACATTTATATCAACATATCAATATCTTGTCAATAGTCGAGCCATTCAATCTGAAATCATTTAAAATGGTTAAATCTTAAGTAATTATTCAAAACAATACTATTCAAATTACTATAATAAGATCCTACAAACCATTAGATTAGGAATTGATCTATGTGAGCCATGTTGACTAAAAATAATAACACCAACTTTATCTAAGATCTAAAACTATTATATCAAAATTTTAGTTCTAATCTCAAACCATCCAATCATGCTTGAAATAAATCCATGAAATTCATTGAGATGATTGTAAAAAAGTATATCAAATATTTTTTATTTGATTAGGTAAAAAACTAGGTTTTACAAGGGTCCTATAACCACCAAAGTGTAGTACAAAAGTTTAAATAGGATAAAGCAAGGCCAAGAAACCAAAAAAGTAAAAACTATAGTATTAAATTGAGAACCAAAAAAATAAGAAACCAAAAATAAATATAGGAGGAAATCCCCTCTGATGGGTCTTCAACACATTCAATAATATTAATTGGGATGATTTGTTTCACCTTGGAAACCTTTACCCAAGTGCGGTTCCTAGGGCCTTTAACAACTTCATCGGGGAAGACCATGTAGGGACACTTTTGTCCTCTAAACTATAGAGAAGACTACTCTTGGGGGACCCTCTTGGGGAAACTTGAAGGGGGGATCTTAAATATTAAGTGAATGAATGGTATGGGATAGGGAAGTTTGGGTAGACTGAAAAAAATCTTGAACTGTGGATTTGGCTTGTCTATGAAAAGAGTTATAGTCCCAAATGAGTTTGACAAGGGCCATCCATGCTTATTAAACTTTGGAGTTAAATTTCTCTAGATACAATCTGTTCCCTTATATTTCATCATTCAAAATGGCTTTCACTTTCTAGGTGGTCTCCATTATGGTACCCACATTAAGAGAGATAGGCTTAGGTTTGGGAATAAATAGCTTAAGAGGGAGGTCATCAGAAGGGCACTTAGATAGTGTTGTACCCAATATCCCCCTTTTCTTTAAGGATAAATGGGTACCCACTTTTTTTATATTTTGGTCTTAATATTGACCCCCCCCCCCATTTTTTTCATATGTTTATGAAAATTCTATAAAATCTAAGGTATTTCACTTTTAGCAGTATTAACATTGTGTTCCATGAGACTAACTTTTGTTCTATAGAGACTATTCTTTAGGTTTATATTTTTAGGCTAATTATTTCATAACTTATGTATTTTATCATTTCACCTTTTATGTTTTAGGTGTTTTTGGGCCTTTATTATTTCAAACTTAATGTTCACAAAGCCTTATTTTGTCAGGGAAATTATTGCAAACATTTTGTTTGAAATAATTCCCTCGAAAGAATTTAGCTTGTGGTCTCTTTACCTTATAGAATTTTAGACTGTAAACATTTTTTCTAAAATAAATATCCCAATGGATTATCCCTTAGATGCTATAAAACCTACCCTTAATGACTTTTTAAATGACCTTTAGATGTACAAAAGTACCCTTTAGCCTTTATAAAGTAGACCTTTTTGGCAATTTTTACCATGAAGTAGACCCTTCAAATAATTTCCACATACCTTTCAGTACTTTTAAACTATCCCCTCAACCTTTTTTAAAGTGTCCTTTGTCCTCTGAATTAACCCTTTAAAAGTTTTAAATTGACCACTTTACCCCTTCTAACTAGATCTTTTAAGGCAAATACCCTATGAGTTTTGTGTAAATGACCCTATAGGAATTTCATCCTAAACCCTTTACCTTATGGGACTTATCCTTTAGGATATCCTTTTTGGCATATTTTCCCTATGAAAATTAACCTTTATCCTTTGTGTATTATAACCTTTGATGTGGACATACCTTTCAAGATTTCTATCCCAAGCCTTTGACCCTTTTCAAAGTGACCACTTACCCTTTAGGATAATTATCACAACCCTTTTCCCACCAAAATTACCCTTCAGACCCAAAGCACATACCCTTTGAGACTTTTGAAATGACCCTTAGCCATGAAAAATTACCCTTTAGGTAAATCAAAAGTAACCTTTCACCTTTTTGAAGTAGATCTTTTAGGACTTTTGTCATGGAAAAAATGCCCTACGAAGTGGACCCTTTAGATCAAAAGTGCCCTTTGGGGAAATTGAAAATGTCATTCAAACCCTCAAAATATCCCTTTAGGATAATTATCTTGGGACTTTTTCCCAAATAAAATATCTCTCTAGGAAAATTGTTGAGACATTTTATCTAAAATAATTCCCTCAAAGGAATTAGTCTATGAACATTGTCCCAAAGGCATTTTTTTTAATATAGACCCTAAGTTCCCTATTACTAAGAGTAATATTATTTTCTCCATAATAAGCCAAAAAAAAGGTAAAATATTTCCCATCAATACTTTAAATATCCCTACCAACTTTAGATAACAAGTTTAAATTATGTAGGAAACTAAAAGCCAAGTGAAAGTTGCACATTTATGTTACATGAACTAGTATTCAATGTAGGATTTTATATAAGTGATATGTTGCTATTGAAAATCCATCATTGAATTCATGATAACTTGAATTCAAATTCTCCTAATTTCTTACAACAATTAATAGCCCTAGTTCCCACTTCAAGAGTAATACGAGTAAAATAATTACTAAGCTAGAGTTGAGTTGTTTACATAACATACATAGTGCATAGAAGTAGCATAGAGTATGCATCAGTGGCATCTACATCTAGGACATTCTAAAGAATGAATTTTATATCTCCATTTTCAACTAAGGACTCTATAGAGTTCATAGATACAATATTTAATGTTACAATATTTGGAGACAAGTACTATAATTATTTAGCATTATAGGATGTCATCAATTCAGTGGACATGTTTTTATTGAATGATGAAATGGCACTAGAAGATAGACTATTTTTTAAGTAATTGATGGCATTAAAACACCAAATATTACACGTTATTTTATCTAATCTAGATTAAATTCCTCGTATTGACCTACTAAGGACCTTTATTTCTAGGAAAGATATCATAGGATGATTTCTTGCAACATTATAGTAATAATATGGTGGTCACATGCATTTTAGGAGCAAGTTTCTAGATATATTATTTTTAGGTATACACAATGTCTATTTTGACAAGCACATATTGGTGAAGTTTAATATAAAGACCTAAATAGAGAAGGTATTACTTTGTGGTTACTCCCAAACTAAACCATCACATCAAAAGGGAAGAAGCCAGAATGATTAATTTTGATTGACAAATTTAGGATGGAGATTCACATTAGTATGACTCTTCATAATCAATTATATGGTATGCCTAGTATTCATTTTGTTAATTTGGATTGGGTGTCACTAATATACATGATGCTTACACATGATGTCACATATTCCCTAAGAAAAATAATTAGCCTTTGATTGAGAGAGCAGATTATTCATAGGGACAAGCATCCCACACCCTCAGTAGATTTCTACATGATGTCCTATTTATTGGACACTGTCATTGGTATATGTTACAAATATCTAGGTGAATTGTGGACTTCAACCATAAATTATGATAATAACTAGATATGTGGCATTTACCAATTCATACATATCTACTACTATGCAAAGCATATGGTGAGGATATCCAAAGATGTCTATCCTCGCTTTTGGCAAGCCATTAATGGATCACCAATGCCTCAAATTAGATAAAAAGTTGTGAATAAATTGGAAAGGAAAGGGGATTATTTCATTTACCCAAATTTCATTTTTATCATGATTTGGGGAAACAAGGTTGGCCGCCTATGTCTCCCAAAGTTTTTACCAAACAAACTAGCTGAATAGGAAATTGCCTTCCAATTATGGAAAACCATTGAAGAGGACTTATCAAGACAAAAGGATGCCTTATATTTTGGTAATTTTTAACTATTGGTAGGATTTTATATATGATGAGGAATAATTTTGGGGAAGTAGGTGGAAAATTTAGGAGTTATCCTTTCCCCACACTTTAACATAGAGATTATGATCCATATGCGCTGATCCAAAATCACATTCATGGATATAACATCCCGTACAGTCATGAGCCTTATGACTATGATTTATTTTTTATGAATTACAAGTATTATGAATATGTATTGGATTGGACAAGGTTTTTTTGGCTATAAGAGGATAATTTGAGAATGATCCAGGCTGACCCTTTCATTTCTACCAGGGAGTTGGATAGGAAAAAAACACTCTACAAAGGGTGGAAACATTCAAATTTATAGATAGGATAGTCCAAAGATAAATACAAGGACAAAGAAAATTATTCCTCCAAATTAATTACTTCGAATTTGAAATTTAATATGGTGAAGAAAGAGATCATGCTACCTAAGCCTAGTTCTAGCAGGGGAAGACAAGCAGGGGATCCCATCAGTAAAGATTCTGATGAGGAAGATAAAACATAAGAATTTCCTACTACATGGTCCAGTCAAGTGTCTATTTATATGACCCATTTACATATTATTACATCCATTTGAATAAAAAAAATTATAATTAGTAACATCAACACCTCAGGACTCCCCCACACAAGTAAATACCCCTCTAATCTATAAGAAGAATCCTAGGATTCATATAGGCAGTCTTATAGTGGAGACATCACAAGGTTTACCTAGTCAACCTCCATATTAAAAACCATCTAGGGAAGATATGGTGATAATTGAGGAGATTGAGGATGATTTAGATGAATAATTAGAGTTAGAGATGACCAAAACTATGAGACTCCAAATAGAGTCTATGGAGCTCACTTTCCTAAGTACTCAATCTTTTGTTAGTTCTCCTCTGTCTTCTATACCCATCTTTGGGAAAGTTAATTATGTGAAAGTTACCACATATACCCCCTCCATCTCTACTACTATTGTTTATCCCTCTATTTTCAGTTCTATCCCACTCACCATATAGAACACTTATGTTCCTGTTGGCACCTCCACTATTAGAGCCCTTAAGAAGAAGAAAGTGTCTAGAAAGGTGTAAACTACTTTATCCACCTCAAAACTCCATGTACGCTCCAACCAAATCACTCTTCTAATACCATATAAAATTGACATAGATGAAACCATAGTGATAACTAATGGTAGGGGAAGGAAGGCCAATCCTTAAGTGATCATGGTCCATCCACTTCCTCAATTTTGAGGAGTGGATTGGTCCAAAATTATATGGCCTTCCCTACCAAACATCCTGACCAAAGCCCACAAGAAATAATAAATAATTCAAAAAGAGGTCAAGGAAGAGGATCTTGTCACAACATTTAATACATACCAGTTAGTCATTCCTCCATGAGTAGTAGATTTAAGAAGCAAGGCTTCTCAAATGCCAAACTTCAAAATCATAGAGCTTCCCTCTATTTCCACTTTGCTTAATCTCCAAACTGGCAGGATTCAAAGGGTGAAGAAGAGGATATTATAAGATGATAAAGGAACCATGATCATCCTTGAAAAAAGGTAAAAAAAATTCTCCCTCATAAAGAGGTAGAATAAACAACTAGGACAATATCTATCAAGGAAAATTTTAGCGATGAATATTTGTTAATTCATTAATATTCCATTTTTTGGATTTTAGTTTTGGCATGTTTTTAGGGTTGGTAGATGGGATTAGATTTCCAAAATTTTAAGGATATAATTAATTTTAGGGGTTAGCTTACCAACCCTTTATAATATTATATAATATTAAACTTTAATTTACCACATATATATAATACAACCACACCCCCAATATCAAACAAGCTAACAAGTAGAACCAAAATTGGAGGACCATATTACCAAATTATAGTTCCAAATAGAGGAAATAAATAAGAGTATTGAATGGAGGAACTTAATAATAATGTTAAATTATAGTGATTAATGAAAGTTTCAAATGATAGTGCTAAATGATAGTGTCAAATGATAGAGCTAAAAATTAGAGAAAAACTTCACAAAACCTAAATATTATTGCATATTTAGATTCCTCTCGAAGAGATATGCAATTTAAAATAAAATCATAGAAATCCAAGTCCGTATGTAAATGTTTAAGCCTTTATAAGTTGTCATTTGATTATATAATTTGATTGTGCCATATGGTTTGGTCATACGACATGGTCTTATGACACATGGTTGTGTCATACAAAAAAACTATATGACATAATTGAATGACACAACTGAATGACGTAACTAAATAATGTAACTATATGAAAAATTTTAGAGGCCATAAATTTTTCATATGGACTCAGATTGTGAATTTTTTGGGTGTCATAAGACCAAATCATACAACACAACTGAATGATGCAATCAAAAAATAATTTTTGGAGGCCATAACTTTTGTATATGGACTCAGATTACAATTATTTTTTTTAAATTGCATAGTTATTCAAAAGGAATCTAAATATGCAATAATATTTAGGTTTTGGTATGTTTTTTATTTATTATTTTTTATAGTTAAGATTTAAATCTATTCAGTATATCCATTTAATCCAACCAATATATTTTCCATCACCATAGAGGATTCATCACAACTACAAATCAAATTTTTCCTAGATTTTCCAAAAATTTACAAGGAATTTTCCATTACGGCCACTTAAAATTAACCATGCTTCTTTCTATATGAGGAAAATCTTATATACATGGCACAAGTACATAAGGAGTCTATAATTACAATCTACGAATGCCAAAAATTAGCTTGATAGAAGCTTGAGGTAGAAGTGCATGTATTAGAGGTTAAAGTGGAGCAACTAGAAGAGAAAGCTAATATACTACATATTATTACTAGCATATAATTTGAAGTTTAGGAGGTAACTTATTTATGTTATAACTCCTTGGAGGACATGGAGTTTATGAAGGCTGAGATGGCCCCTCATGTGAATCAAGCCAATCAATTATTAAATTCCTTAAGAAAAGATGCACAAAATTGAAGATGTTAGTTATTTATATGGTAAACTCTTTATATAGTCATCTCAACCTTGTGATGACATAAGAGGCATCTAATGCCTTAAATTTAATAGTCATTTAAAAAAAATAGGAAAATTATTGGCCATAAAATGTTGGGTATTTAATCCAGAGATATTAAGCACATTAGGCCAAACTCCTTCAAATGTTACATGAATTGAAGTTATCCAAAGTCAAGGATTCCATATGTAAGTTAATTCGTAAGATCAATTTTGAAAAACTTATCAAGGAAGTAGCCAATGATTTTAAGTAGAGCTTATAAGGTTTAACACTTAAATAAACTGAGTTTGAATTAATCAAGGCTCATAAAAAGGTCATTGAAGTTGAAATATTTAAGATGAATATTCAAATAACCAAAGATGAGCATAGAAAGCTCCATAGATAGACCAAAAGAATTCATCAACCACTGCTACTAAATTTAGACATTATATGATAGAAAAATGAAGTGACATAAAAGGGTTATGAAGATAATGAATCAAATAAGAAGTAGGATTCTAGTGGTATGACCACATCTTCAATTGCCACTTCAACCTCTATGCCAACCAAGGTGCATGCAACACTCAAAAAGACTAAGCCTTGATAGGATGATATTTTATGCATTTATAGTTTTGTAACAATGAATGTAATTAGATTTTACTCTTATTTTTAAGTGATTTATTTTAAAATTTGAATTTATATTTTATATGCATGTACATGTTGTATAGTTTTGGAAAATTCAATTTATTTATTTTTATATTTTAGTTTTCTCTTATATAGTTTTTGAACATAATTAGAAATACATGTTTTAGCTGATGCATGTAACCATCTTGCATGAAATTGGAGGATGAGATGACCCCTTCCCAACATCTATATGTATAATTATAACCCAACTTAGTTTTTTTGTCAGAAGATTTTGGAATACAAAGAAGTGAAGCAATTTTGATCATAAATGAAGTGTTTTGAGTATTTTCTTTCCAATTCCATGCTATTATTCATTATTTCCATTATTATGTGTTTCAATAATCTTTAGTGTGATAAAAATACAAATAGATTCTTGATTGTTTTGATTGATATACTAATCCTTGATGTGTATTAGATATTGAAATATTAGTTAATATATGTATTAAGTTAGTCAAGTTGATTGAATCATATTTTTAAATATGTACTAATGCTTTCTTTGGTGTAGTTTTATATGTGTGTGCAACATCTACCTTAGATAATTCATTTTCCCAAGCCATAATCTCCTGATTAAGGGTGTGTAACAACTACCCTAAAATGAGAAACTTTTGTTTGAGGCTTGTGAACTCCATACATCCTTTCATATTTATTTCCTTATACTTCCTAGCCATGTCTGACTATATGTGTGTTATTGTTGCTAGAAACATGCATAGGTTTTAGAGAGCATAGGTTTATCTAGAAACCAACTAGGGAAGTGATTCCCAAAAACCATAGAGATTTATTTTTCCCCTACCTTACCCTCCTTTTTTGAGTTTGTTATTAAGACTTACCCACTTTAGATTAGAAACCAACCACCCATCAAACTCATGTAGAGATTCACTCTATTAAAATGCCACACCTCCATCTAAAAAACCTTGTCAATAACCTACATGTCTTACCCCTATTCCATCAATAGGTTAAACTAAACTATACACCTATAACTCATGCCCTAGAGTAGAGTTTACCTCCATTGAGATCCTAAAATATTAGAGGTTACCTCATTCAACTATGTTTTACATAAAACTTACATCAATAGTATTTCAATGGTACTAGGAGGGATTTAACCCTTGCTAATAGAGGTTATTCTTTGAATAGAGTTGCACTAGAGTCACCCAGGAGAGTGACCGAATCTTATTCCTAGGCTAGTTTATTAGTGTCACCCTTGACAAGTCAAAGGATAGCTAGAGCTATGCCAACATATCTAGTTTAGAAAAATCTCTCTCAAGTAGGGAATCCCTTACTTATAAGGAACCCTTTAACTGTTACTCAACCAATGGCCTAGTAATATCCTTGGTTAGTTATATATACCCTCACCATTCTAGGAGACATGCATGATTTACCTCATAATCTTGAAAATTATCTTCCATCCTTTTCTCATTTAGGACTAAGGATATCAGAAGAACATATCAAATATATTAAAGCTACTTTAAGATTAATGAATGTAGTTGATGAAAATGTTGCATGCCAATTATTACCTTTTACTTTAATGGATGTTGTTTATGATTGGTACTTGAATCTAATGGAAAAATCCATCACAAATTGGGATAAATGTTAGATGACATTTATTACATAGTTTGGACAAGTCACCAATCCTGGATTGGTATACCAACACTTCACTAGTACGAAGAGGGAGCCTAATGAACCCAATATGCTTTCAACACAAGATGCTAGAAGATGTACAACTAGTTGAACCCAAGGTATAAACCAAAATTAGCATTAGCATTAGAGATGTACAAGAATACCTTGGAACCTATCACTATCATGTTCTTGAAAAGAGTAGTTGCTATCAATACTTTGGTGCTAGCATTTAAATAGGCTATTAGCATTGATAGGTATCTCAAATCGAAGACACTAAGGGAACCTAACATCAACAATGGAATTATATCACTTAATTAGGTATCACACATATATTAGAATGTTTCGGCATACAATCTTAATAAATTATACACGCTACCTTCACTAACATAGACAACACAATTAAATTTTGGTTACTTAAATAATCATTTGATGGGAAACAATTATAAATAGAAATAGAACATATCTAAACTTCCCATGTATATTTTATAAGGTACAGATTTAAAATAAGTTGAACTAAATTTTATTCAAAAGATGGTCAAAAAGTTAATTAATGATTTCTTAAATATATAATGAAAGATTGCCTATGCCTATGCCCCAACTGGTAACTAAAACTCTAGATTCCAAAGATACAATAGACCATTTAATAGGCATAAAAATAACATGAAACAACTGAGCAATCTCCCATAAATCAACATAGTTGAAATGGATATTCCTAATTAGTGTATAATATAAAATACATCCCAACATGGTGAGCTTAATTATGTTGAGTTATGTACAATGTTTTAGATATTTCAAAGGGAAGTAACTAAATAGGATTAAATGAATAGTCCACCAGAATCCCATCAAGATCTTTTATTTTATAGCATAGACATGTTATTTGAAATTTATGAGTTTTCCTTCCTAGGAAAATATGATAATGAACCAGAAGATAATATGGATGAAGTTCATACTTTCTAGTAGTTCTAGAGAGCTACATATAACTTAAGGAATAAAAAACCACTTACCACCTTGAATCCTCCAAATACCATGATGACTCCTCCAAATCCCAAAATAGATAACAATCCACCCCCTCCAAAGGGGAATGATCAATCGCTAAGCAAGGAAGAACTAAGTAGAGGAGGATACAACATCATGGAAGATATAAAGAAAATTAAGGCAAATTTAACTCTTCATGAGTTAGCAAAGATCACTTAACAAAAGGAGATATTGTGGAAGTCCATTAATGGAAAATGCCACTATGAAAAGAACTAGAGTGACTATAAACAAAGAGAAAGTTGTTGATGCCAATGCCATTTACAAGAGTATGCTCAAAGTGCCACCATTTCTTCTGACTATCATGGTATTCGGTAAGAACATTCATAACTATTTATTTGATTCTAGAGAATCTATAACTATCATGCCCATATCTATATATAATAAGCTTGGTCTCTCTCTATGTCCTTCAAAGATATTGATCTCTCAACTAGATACAATGGTGGTATCATTAGTTGGAAAACTGAATAACATATGCATTCAAGTAGTATCTAAACCAAGAGTCCATATGACTATAGATATTATGGTAGTGGAAATAATAGAAGGCTATGGATTGTTGATGAGGAGAGATTGGTCCAAAAACCTCAATGGATATCTTTCCATCGACTTCTCTCATATCTAGCTACCATGAAGAGGAATTATGAACTAGATCAGAATTGATAAAGAGCTAAGAATGAAATATCTCATCATGGAATACAATGTCAAAAATGAAGAGGTAAAGTATTACTCCTCCACCATTGGTATTTATAATTTTACCACTCAAAATTCATCACAAAACCTAGAACTTTAAGCTTTGGATTAGCTATAGACTATGCAACTTTATGGAGCTAGTTCCAAGCAAGGATCATGTATAGGAATTGAGATGATTTATCATAAGGGTAAGAAGTTCTTAGTATCTTATATATTGAAATTTCCATGTAATAACAATAAAAATGAGTATGAATATTTAATTTTTGGATTGCAGTTGGTGTTAAAGAACAATGTAATTCAAATAAAAGTATTTAGTGACTCAGAGCTAGTAGTTAACCAAGTAAGAAATAAATATTAATACAAATTATCTTATATAAGGAGATATAATCATAGAGAATGGGATTTTATTGAAATATTTTAATATTTCAACATAGTATAACTCTCTCAAGAGAAAAATCAAGTTATAAATTCATTACCTGCTACTCTTACCAATCTCAATCCATTGTAGGAGTCTAAGGTAGAGAGATTTTCTATTGAATTGGTTCTTTGTCCCTCTATTTTAGATAATGTAGAAAATCTCCAAGTCTTCAATGATGATCAGTAGATTATTTAGTTATTAATTAATTTAAGAGATTTCAAGTCCCAAATCATTGATGAAAAGGACATTAACCACCTTTATTAAGAAATAGATAAAGAGGGCATTCTCTAACTCAAATAAAATCAAATTCGTGCTGGGTTAGTCTCCTTGGAAAGACAATTTCACTTATACCCTCAGGGATAACAACTCAAGAAGCCCAAGGTTGATGAATTAAAATTCAAGAGGGAAATCTAGGAGATGATAATAACATTCATTATGTGAATATTCGTCTTAGCTACACTGTGGAGGAAAGATAACAAGTCATGGATTTGATCATTGAATATAAATACATTATTGCCTAGACATATGAATACCTAAAGGTTTATGAATCGTAGGTTATCACTCACATGATTCCCCTAAAGCAAGACTATAAACCATTTAGACAATGGTAGAGGCTAGTAAATCCTATTATAGATCCTCTTATTTAGAAGGAAATGGAGCTGTTATTAACTACCAAAATCATCTTCCCAATCTAAAATTCTACCTAGGTGGCCAATTTAGTCCCAGTTAGAAAGAAGAATGGTGAGATTAGATTATGTGTAAAATTTAGAAATATGAACAAGGCTTATAAGAAAGATAATTATCCTCTTCCTTCTCTAGATGAGGTAATATATATAGTGAGTGATTTTAAAATGATGTCCTTTTTGGATTGATTTATAGGCTACAATCATGTACTAGTGAAATCGAAGGATAGAATGAAGATTAATTTTACTATGAAATGAGGTACTTATTCATACAAAAATATGTCATTTGGCCTAATAAATGTAGGAAATACCTTTCAATACACCATGGATTATGCCTTTAACAGACTAATAGGAAAATGCATTCATCTATATGGATGATCTTATAGTGTTTTCAAAGAATATAAAAGATCACATAAGTCACCTACAATCTATATTTGAGAGATGAAAAAGGTCCAATATTTTATTAAAACTAAAGAAAAGAATATTTGGAGTCACTAAGGGAAACCTCTTGGGACATATTATCATAAAGGATGGGATCACCATTAATCTAGATAAAATCTAGGGAATTTCAAAAAATTAGCCACCAAATAATAAGAAAGAGCTCAAGTAATTATTTGAGAAGCTTAAAATTGTAACGAAGTTCATATTGATTTCTAAAATTACATATTGAGGAACAAAACCATTGATATTATCCCTAACCCTGCTATCAATCTCATCCCGTTATAGAATGAGATAGGAGAATGTTGAGGCAAATGGATGTCCAAGCTCTAGGAATTCAACATAGAGATCAATCTTACAAAGATCATTAAAGGTCAAGGAATTATTAATCTCATGGCTAAGCCTGATCCATGAATCACCATTCAAAAGGTATATGAAGCACAAGTTTTTAAAGGAGATTGTTATACATATATAATCTAGTATTTACATATAATAAATTATCCCCTAGAGCTTAATAGGGAAAGAAGCTCAAATCTACTCATTTCATGATCAAGAAGGGAGTCCTCTATAGAAGTAAGTATGAAGGTATTTATATTATATGTGTATCTATGGAGGAGGCTAAAGAAATCCTAGAGAACATGCATAAAAAGATAGGCAGTGGTCACCCTACTAGGAATACCACAACCCATAAAATATTGAGGTTGGGTTACTATTGGCCAACCATCTATAAGGATACTCATATACATGTCATAACCTATCATCAATGTCAAGAATTAGCTAATAGATAAGTACATGCAATAATGCTTATATAACCAGTTATTGAAGGAAGGCCATTTGCACAATAGGGTTTAGACTTCATTGGTGTAATCAACCCAAATTCCTTAGTAGGCCATAAATTTGTCCTTATTGTTAAGGTGTGGAGCCTAAAAGCTTCACATATGAGCTCATTACATAGTTGCAGGTTTACATAGTCACCGGCGTCGGTTAAGAGTGACCGACGTCGTTCAAGAGCAGTTGAAGGAACGCTGGTGTCGGTAGAGGATCGGCCAACGACAGTCATAGGCAAATAGGCAGGAACTGATGTTGGTTACCTGTGCGTCCAGAATGCTATTTTTGAGGACAGAAGCGAGTGTTTGCATGATGAGTTTAAGTCTTAGTCTTAAGTTCATGTTTCTATTATTAGAAAGATTGTTTTTAGAGCCCTTGTTTAAGAGGCTTAACTGTTGGTTGTAAGTGCATGCTCAAGTTTCCTAATTCTATATGTAGGAAAGATCTTCTTAGCTTAGGTGTTGAATTATATGAGTAAAACATTGTGAATGTTTGAAGGACAATACAGAGTTGTATCAATCCAAGTTGTTGGAATTGATTGTACTTGAGAGAGAGAGCTTTTGAGGAATAGAGATCTAGAGAGCGATCTTGTGCATCTGAGAGAGGTGTGGAAGAAAGAAGTTTCTTCAATTGTATTCCTTTTGTAAAGAGTTTTAATACAAGTTTTCAGGGTGTTTTCTTGTATCTCTTGTTCTGTGCTATTTATCATTCTAGTTACTTATCTATCTGATTTAATTCTGTGTTTATTGCTTTTACAAGTGTAATCATTGTTGGTTGATCCCCAACAAGTGGTATCATAGCTCAGGTTCACTAACAGGTGGTTCAGATCTGTGTAGTGTGTATTGATTATAGGTTGCTCACAAGGGTTTCTGCAGGGATTTCTATTTGAGTGGGAGAAACAATGGCAGAAGAAAGTAAGTTGAGAATGGAGAAGTTTAATGGCAAGAACTATCAACATTGGAGAATGTAGATAGAGGACTATTTGTATCAGAAAGATCTTTACTTACCATTAGGTGGGATTGAAAAGAAGCCCAAGGACATGGAGGATGAAGAATGGGAAGTTCTTGATAGAAAGGCTCTGGGGTCTATAAGACTGAGTCTTGCATCCACTATGATATTTAATTTATCACAGGCAAAAACAATGATAGAGTTGATGACTATGTTAGCAAATTTGTATGAAAAACCCTCCGCTTCTAATAAGGTATATCTTATGAAGCAGTTATTTAATTTGCATATGCAAGAAGGTGGATCTGTATCTAATCACCTAAATGATTTCCATGGAATTGTTAATCAATTAAGTTTAGTCAATACTGTATTTGATGATGAAATAAAAGCTCTTTTAATATTATGTTCTTTGCCTGAAAGCTGGCATGGCTTGGTAATGGCAGTTTCTAATACTGCATCTGCTTTGAATATTTTAAAAGTAGAGGATGTTGTTAGTGTTATCTTGAATGAGGAAATTCGCAGGAAAAGAATAGAAGAGACATCTGGGAATGCTTTAAATCTCAAGAGCAGGGGAAGGCAAAAAGAGAAGAGCAAGAGGAGATCAAGATCTAAGTCTAAGGGAAGAGGTAGATCCAAATCTAGAAACGGCAGGAGGCCACAATGATGGAATTGTGGAAAGATGGGGCACATAAGCAGAGATTGCTGGTCAAAGCCTAAGGAGGACAATCAATATGAAGGAAAGGAAGAGGCAAAGGTTGCAGGTATTACACAAGATGCTCTAATTTTCTCTTTGCATAATAATATAGAATCTTGGGTATTAGATTCTGGTGCATCTTTCCATGCTACCCCTAATAGAGAATATTTCAGTGACTATATCCATGGAGATTTTGGAATAGTGTACTTAGGGGACGATGAGCCTTGTAAGATTATTGGCAAAGGTAAAGTGCAGCTGAAGATGCAGAATGGCAACACATGGGTGTTGAGAGATGTGATGCATGTTCCTTGCTTGAAGAGAAATTTGATTTCTGCAGGAAAGTTAGGGGATGAGGGTTGTACAGTAACTCTCACAGCAGAATCTTGGAAGGTGACCAAGGGTGCACTTGTCATGGCCAAAGGTAAGAGAGTAGGTACTCTCTATTTATGTAATTGTGTTACTGATATTTCTCCTTCTGTATTATCTACTTCAGATGTGGATGCTAAATTGTGGCACTCAAGGCTTAGCCACATGAGTGAGAAGGGGATGTCAATTCTTAAGTCCAAAGGTAAGCTTTTAGATTTGAAAAGTATGGATCTAGAATTTTGTGAGCATTGTGTATTTGGAAAACAAAAAAGGGTTAGTTTTCTCAAGACTGGGTCTACTAAGAAAAGGCATAAGTTGCAACTTGTTCACACAGACGTGTGGGGACTGGCTCAGGTAGCCTCTATTGGAGGATCACAGTACTATGTTACGTTCATAGATGATGCTACAAGAAAGGTATGGATCTACTGTATTAAAAAGAAATATGACGTATTTGAGACTTTTAAGATTTGGAAAGCTATGGTTGAGAATGGAACAGGTAGAAGATTAAAGTGCTTGAGATCTGATAATGGCAGTGAGTTCTACAGTCTTACGTTCAACTGGTATTGTTATACACATGAAATTCGTAGGCAAAGGACAGTTCCAATGACAACTCAGCAGAATGGATTTACTGAAAGAATGAATAGAACAATCATGGAGTGTGCAAGATGTATGAGATTGCATGCTGGGTTGCCCTTAGAGTTTTGGGCAGAAGCTGTTGACACTGCAGTGTACCTAATTAATAGAGGACCCTCTACAGCTCTGGATGGTGGAATTGCAGAAGAGGCATGGACAAGTAAAAAGGTAGATCTCTCATATCTCAAAGTTTTTGGTTGTGAAGCCTTTGTGCACGTAGATAAGGAAAATAGAAAGAATCTTGATGATAAGTCTATGAGGTGCACATTTATTGGCTATGGCTCAGATGATTTTGGTTTTAGATTTTGGAATCTAGGAACTAACAAGGTAATTAGGAGTTGTGCTGTTGTTTTCAATGAAAGAGTGATGTATAGTGATCAAATGAGGAAGCTAAATCAATCTGGGTAGAGCAATGGAGAATTGGACGAAGTGATGGTCCAAAATGAGCTCGCGGGAAAAATAAATAATCACTTGCAGGAAAACACAGAGACTGATGTCGGCAGGGTAGGAATTGACATCGGCAGTATAGAAATCGATGTCGGTCATACAGAGACCGACGTTGGCAGAGTAGGCACCGACGTCGGCCAAGAAGAACCGGCATCAGCCAGTAACAGGTCTACAGGTGGCCGAGGTCGGTCACTATTAGAGAATTTAGGTGGACAGTGTGTTGAGAACGAGTCTAAGACACCCATCAGGAGGTCAGAAAGGGTAAGTAAGCCTCCAATTAGATATTCTCCTTCTTTATACTATTTATTGCTAACTAATGGTGGAGAACCAGAGAGTTTTGAAGAAGCATTATAGGTGGAGTCCAAGAGTCAGTGGGAGCGTGGCATGGTTGAGGAGATGGAGTCCTTGAGAGAGAACCAAACATGGGATTTGGTTGAGTTGCTAGCTGGTAAGAAGACACTGAAGAACAGATGGATGTACAGGTTGAAGGAAGGTGAGAATGGATAAATGAGATATAAGGCTAGATTGGTAGTGAAAGTATTTGCACAAAAGCCAGGTATTGACTTTGGTGAGATTTTTTCTCCTGTTGTTAAGATGACTTCTATACGGGTTGTATTATCTTTGGTTACTTTTGAGGATTTGCATCTTGAGCAACTAGATGTTAAGATAGTGTTTCTTCATGGAGATTTGGATGAGGAAATATACATGGAATAGCCAGAAGGATTTGAGGTCAAGGGTAAGGAGAAGTTAGTGTGCAGATTGAAGAAAAGCTTGTATGGCCTCAAGCAAACTCCTAGATAGTGGTATTTGAAATTTGACAGGTTTATGACTGAGCATGGCTACAGTAGGTGTCAATCTGACCATTGTGTATATTTTAAGAGATTTGATAATGGTAGATATATTATTCTATTGTTGTATGTAGATGATATGCTAGTTACAGGATCACACATGCAAGATATCTCTGAGCTTAAGGTGAAATTAGCTCAAATGTTTGTTATGAAGGATTTTGGAGTAGCAAAGAAAATCCTTGGCATGAGCATTAAGAGAGACAGGAAAAATCACAGGTTGATATTGTCTCAAGAAGATTATGTGGACAAGGTGTTGAAACAGTTCAATATGAAGGATGATAAACTGATAAGCACACCTTTGGTTGGACATTTTAAGTTGAGTAAAGAACAATGTCCTAATTCACATGATGAGGTAGAGTACATGAGTAAGGTTCCATATTCTTTCGCAGTAGGAAGTTTGATGTATGCAATGGTGTGTACTAGACCGGATATTGCCCAAGCAGTGGGAGTTGTAAGTAAGTATATGGCCAATCCAGGTAAGGAACATTGGAAAGCAGTTCAGTGGATCCTTAGATATCTGAGAGGAACCAACAGTAGACACTTGTGCTATGGAGGTTCAGATACTTCTCTACATGGTTATGTAGATTCAGATATGGCAGGTGATTTGGATGGCAGGAGGAGCACCACAGGTTATGTTTTCACTGTAGGTGGAATGGCGGTTAGCTGGATATCTAAGTTGCAGAAGGTTGTTGCCTTGTCAACTACAGAAGCAGAGTATATTGCAGCCACAGAAGCTAGCAAAGAGATGATATGGATGACACGGTTCATGGAAGAGCTTGGAAGGGAGCATGGGAGTTGCAGATTGTATAGTGACAGTCAGAGTGCAATCCATTTGGCTAAGAATTCAGCCTTTCACTCAAGAACCAAGCACATACAGCTAAGGTACCACTTCATACGGCAGGTATTGGAAGATGGTGAGTTGAAGCTGGAGAAGATCCATACAGATAGGAATCCTGCTGATATGTTAACCAAGCCGGTTACAAAGGAGAAGTTGAATCTTCATTCAACTTCTATTGGTCTTCATGATTGAGTTGAAGATGGAGGAGCTAGAAGATGTTGCTGTACAGGTACTGGTGCAGCTGTTTATCTCCAAGTGGGAGATTGTTAAGGTGTGGAGCCTAAAAGCTTCACATATGAGTGCATTACATAGTTGCAGGTTTACACAGTCACCAGCATCGGTCAGGAGTGACTGACGTCAGTCAGGAGCAGTTGAAGGAATGTCGACGTCGGTAGAGGATCGGCCGACGACGGTCATAGGCAAATAAGTAGGAACCGGCGTCAGTTACCTGTGCATCTAGAATGCTATTTCCGAGGACAGAAGCGAGTGTTTGCATGATGAGTTTAAGTCTTAGTGTTAAGTTCACATTTCTATTATTAGCAAGATTGTTTTTAGAGCCCTTGTTCAAGAGGCTTAACTATTGGTTGTAAGTGCATGCTCAAGTTTCCTAATTCTATATGTAGGAAAGATCTTCTTAGCTTAGGTGTTGAACTATATGAGTAGAACATTGTGAATGTTTGAAGGACAGTACAGAGTTTTATCAATCCAGGTTGTTGGAATTGATTGTACTTGAGAGAGAGAGAGAGAGCTCTTGAGGAATAGAGATCTAGAGAGAGATCTTGTGCATCTGAGAGAGGTGTGGAAGAAAGAAGTTTCTTCAATTGTATTCCTTTTGTAAAGAGTTTTAATACAAGTTTTCAGAGTGTTTTCTTGTATCTCTTGTTCTGTGCTATTTATCATTCTAGTTACTTATCTATCTGATTTAATTCCACGTTTATTGCTTTTACAAGTGTAATCATTGTTGGTTGATCCCCAACACTTATGGCTACAAACTATTGTACTAGATGGATGGAAGCCATATCCATAAAGAATAGTAGAGCACAAGATGTGATTCAATTTTTGGAGGAACACATAATAACTAGATTTGGTATGCCCATATCTTTGGTTTGTGATAATGGACTGGATTTATGTCAACATAATTCATTGAATGGGAACATGACAATCAAATTATAATCAGGTTAGCTTCTAACTACTACCTTTATGGAAATGGACTAGTAGAGTCAATAAATAAAAATCTAATTAATGCAATCAAGAAATTAGTAAGGGAGAAGCCTAGGGATTGACATAATTTATTAAAGTATGCTCTTTGGGCAAACAAGATGAGATACAAGTAAGCCCTAAAAGTTTTGACCTACCTACTAGTAAATGAGTGCAAACCAATTTTCCCCATCATGTTGAAGCTACCCACCTATCTATTCATGCAAGACTCTATAGAACCTAATGACAAAGCAAAATCAAGATTGATTGATATAAAAAAATAGAGGATTCAAGGATAGAAACCTTGCAGACATTTAACAAACACTAGGATGTAGTCAAAAGGTGGTTTGATAAAAGAGAAAAAGTCAAAGCATTTAGGATTTTAGATCTAGTGCTCATATGGGATAAAGCCCATGAAAATAAAGGATAACATGATAAGTTTACCCCACTATGGATTGAATCCTATTAGATTTTAGATATCATGGACAATAATGTATTTGATTTAAAGGACCTCCAAGGTAACGAGCTTACATATCCAATCAACAGGTAGTTCCTAAAGCATTACTCTAGAGATATTCCATCTAAAGATGTTACTAATTGAGAAGTTTTAGATAATTTTAGACATAGGACTAGAGTATATTTCCATGCTTTCTAGTTTAGTTTTTACTTTTCAATTTACTTTCTTGTTTTCTAGTTTAGTTTTCAATGCTTTTTAGTTTTTTAGTGCTTTTTAAAGTAGTTTATTACTTTCTAGATTAGTTGTTATTTATTTTATTTGATGTTCAAAGTTATGTTTGATCTAATTATTAACAAGCTAAAATATAAAAACAACTAAGTTTATGAATTTTTTAAAAGTGGAAAATTAAAATCCTGACACGTTTGGGACTAGTTCATAGATTGGGTGTATTTCCATGTTTTTGAGTCTTTAGGATGAAGGAAGGTAATCAAAGGATTATTATGAATAGTGTCACAATTGAATAATTTTTCCAGGTATGTAGAGGTTGATCTTGGGGTACTTCATACAAATTTATAATTTTTTCTTATTTTATTAGATCAAATGCATTTATCATATTAAATACTTGTTGAAAGTGACAATTCTAGGTGTATATCTGGTTGGTAGGGATGTTCTAGTAACAATTTGTTTTTTAATTATACCATCTAACTGGGGTTTCATATCCTCACTTTTCCATTAATTAGAATATAAGAGAAAAAAAAATTGAAAGAACAAATGAATTCAAAAGAGCAAGAGAAAATTAAAAGGCTCACATGATGAAATAAGGTCAATGTACCATACATCATGGTTAAAAAAATAATAGAAGGAGAAGATAAGGAACCCAAGGTATCTCTATGAAGGATATGGACACCTAGATAGTAATAGAGAAATGCCTGAGCTTCCCTTGATTTAATCAGATTTAATAAATACTATAATGAAACCTATAATTTTATTAAAACCTTTAAAAATCTCATACAATAAGGGTTAAATAAATCACACATTTAACACGTATAGATCCAAAAAATTAGAAGGAAATTATGTCATGTGAATTAACATAGGAATGTATTTCATGTTTTTGATTTAATATCTTTTTGTGACACACTTCAATATTGAATTAAATATTTTAAAACTAGAGTTCTGGGTTCTCGAATACTCATGAGTATTCCCCTTGTAAGTCATCATTTGTTATACCCAACATCCACCTTTTATTTAAGGAGAAATGGTGACCCAATTTTTTTGGATTTTGGTCTTAATATTTATCCCCAATTTTTTTCATATGTTTATGCAAATTATATAAAATCTAAAGTATTTCACTTTTGGTAGTATCTACATTATGTTCCATGAGACTAACTTTTGTTCTATAGAGACTATTTTTTGGGTTTATATTTTAGGCTAATTATTTTAGCACTTATGCAGTTTATCTTTTTAGGTTTTAGGTTTTAGGTGTTTTTAAGCCTTTATTATTTCAAACTTAATTTTTTAAAAGCCTTATTTTGTTAAGGAAATTGTTTTTGACATTTTTTCCAAAACTATTCCTCTAAAGGAATTTGGCATGTGGCCTCTTTGCTTTACACAATTTTGGATTGTGGACATTTTTCACAAAATAAATCTCCTGATGGATTATACCTTCAACCCTAAAAAATTTAACCTTTATGACTTTTTAAATGACCATTAGTTTTATGAAATTACTCTTCAAGGAAATCAAAAGTGCCCTTCAGCCTTTACGAAGTAAACTCTTTGGGCAATTATTTCCATGAAGTAGAACCTTCAAATATTTTCCACATACCCTTCAAGACTTTTGAACTAGACCTTTAGACTTGTTGAAAGTGTCCATTGCCTTTTTAGTTAACCCTTAATCCTTTTCAAATTCACCACTTTATCCCTTCTGACTAGATCTTTTAAGGTACATACTCGTCAAGTTTTATATAAATGACCCTTTAAGACTTTTGTCATGAACCCTTTATCCCAAAGGGGTATTATCCTTTGGGATATCCTTTTTAACCTCTTTTCCCTATAAAAATTTCAATTCAAACTTTGTGTATTAGACCCTTTGACATGTACATACCCTTCAAGATTTTTATCCCAAGCCTTTGACCCTTTTTAAAGTGACCACTTAGCCATCAGGATAATTATCACAACTGTTTTCCTACCAAAAAGACCCTTCAGACCTAAGGCACATAACCTTTAGGTTTTTTTTAACATACCTTTTGAGACTCTTGAAATGATCCTTACCAATGATAAATTACCCTTCATGGAAATCAAAATTACCCTTCCACCTTTTTAAAGTAAATCCTTTAGGACTTTTGTCATAGATAAAATACCCTACAAAGTGGACCCTTTAGATCAAAAGTGCCCTTGAGATAAATTGAAAATGATCTTTAGATCCTTTAAATATCCCTTTGGGATAATTGTCTCAATAATTTTGGCCAAATAAAATAACTCTTTGGGGAAATTTTTGAGAACATTTTGTCTAAAACAATTCCCTTGAAGGAATTGGACTACAAACATTGTCCCAATGGAATTTTTTTCGATATAGACCCTAAGTGATTTATTACTAAGAGTAATACTAATCTCACCATACTTATCCAAAATAAAGATAAAATTTTTCCCATCAATACTTTAAACACCCCCACCAACTTGAGCTAACAAGTTTGAATTATGCAGGAAAATTGAAGCCAAGTGAATGTTGTATACTTATGTCACATGAACTACTATTCAATGAAATATTATATATAAGTGATATGTTGATATTGAAAATAAATCAATTCATTCAAAATAACTTGCATTGAAAGTATCCTACTTTCTTATAACAATGAAGAGCCCTAGTTCCTACTTCAAGAGTACTTCAAGTAAAATAATGACTGAGTTAGAGTCGAGTTGCTTACATAACATACATAACGCATAGAAGAAGTAAAATAGAGTAAACATAAATGAAATATACATTTAGGACATTATAAGGAATGAATATACCATCCTAATATTCAATTAAGGATTATATGAAGTTCATAGATATAGTCTTTGCACTACAATATTTGGAGATAAGTACCAAAATTATTCAGCATTATGAGATGCCATCGATTTAGTAGATGTGTTTTTAGTAAAAGATTAAATGACATTAGCAGATAGACTATTTTATAAGGAACTAATATTATTCAAATTCCAATTCTTAAACTTTTTTTAGTCAAGCTAGAAGTAATGCCATGCATTGACCTCTTAAGGGACCTATTCTTTTTAGGAAAGATATTACATGATGCTTTCTTGTATCATTATAGTAATAATATGCTGGTTGCATGCATTTTAAGAGAAGATTTATGAATGTATTTATCTTTAGGTATATATGATGTCTATTTTGATAATCACACATTGGTATAGTTTAATGCATAGACCTAAAGGGAAAATGTCTTGTCTTCATGGATATTCCTAGACTAGACCATCACATGGAAAGGGAAGAAGTTGAAAGGAGAAATTTTGATTGACAAATTCAAGATGGGGATTTAAATTGGTATGGATCTTCTCAATTGATTATATGATATGCCAATTATTAATTATTTTTTAATTTGGATTAGGTGTCGATACTATAAATGATGCTTACACATGAAACCACATATACCCTAGGAAAAATAATCAGCCTTTGATTAAGAGAGAAGATTATTCATTGGGATAAGTGTCCCACACCCTCATTAGATTTATACATGATATCCTATTTATTAGACAAAGTCATGGGTATGTGTTAAAAATATATAGGTGAATTGTGGACTTCAACCACAAATTATGATAATAACTAGATATGCGACCATTACCAATTCATACACATCTACTATTATACCAATTATATGGTGAGCATATCCAAATATGTCTATCCTCAAGTTTGGCAAGCCATTCATGGCTCACCCATGCCTCAAGCTATATAAAATATTTGTAAGAACTTGGAAAAAGAAATTGTATTATTTACTTTAACCAAATTTCATTGTTATCATGATTTAGGGAAATAAGGTTGGCTCCCTGTGTCTCCCAAAGTTTGTACCAAACAAACTAACTAAATAGAAAATTGCCTTCTAGTTATGGAAAAGCATTGAAGATGACTTATCAAGGTAGAATAAGGCCTTGTATTTTTGTCATTTTTTAACTATTGGTAAGATGGTATATATGATTAGGAAGCATTTCAGGGAAGTAGGTGGAAAATCTAGGAGTTATCCTTTCTTTGTACTTGTACAAAGAGATTGGGATCAACAAAGACTAATCCAAAATCACATTCATGGATTCAACATGCCTTATAGTCATGAGACTTATGAATATGATTTCATTTTTATAAATTCCAATTCTAATGAGGATGCATTAGAATGGGAAAGTATTAATGGGATATAAGAGGATTATTTGAGAATGATATAAGATGACCCTTCCATTTCTACTTGGGAGTTTAATAGCAAAAGGGAACTCTAAAAAGGGTGGAAACATTAAAATTGTTGGAGAGGATAGTCTGAGGAGAAATCCAAGGACCAAGAAAATTATTCCTCCCAATGATTTCCTTTTAATTTAAAACTAAAGATGGTGAAAAAAGAGCCTAGGCTACTTGCACCAAATTCTAGCAGGGGAAGATAAGTAAGGGATGCCATCTGCATAAATTTTGATGATGAAGAGAAACCATAAGAATTTCCTAATATAACTTATATTCAAGTGTATATTAATATTCCCTTGGTATATATTGTTACATCCATTAGGACAAGAACCTCAAAAATAGCAACATCAACACCTTAGGACTCCCCCACATAAGTAAAGATCCTTTTAGTCTATAAGAGTAAGCCTAAGACTCCTACAATAATTCCTATAATGAAGATATAAAAAGGTTTACCTACTAAACCTCCACATTAAAAACCATCTAGGGAATATATGGTGATCATTGAGGACATTTAGGATGATTTAGATGAAGAATCAAAGTTGGAGATGACCAAAGTTATGATCCTCTAAATAGAGTCTATGGAGCTCACTTTATCAGGTACTTAATATGTTATTGGTTCTCCTCTATCTTCTATACCCATCTTTGGGAAAGTTACTTTTATGTATTTTCCCACATCTACCCCATCCATCTCCACTACTACTATTGATCCTTTTATTTTCACTTCTATCCCACTCACCATATAGACCCCTTTTGCTCATATTGACACCTCCACTAATAGATCCCTCAAGAAGAAGAAAGTTCCTAGGAAGGAGTAGATTGATTTATATACCTCAAAAATCCATGTCTAATCCACCCAAATCACTCTTCCACTACTATATACCACTTCCATATATGAAACCATAGTGATAAATACTAGTAGCAAAGGAAGGCCAAGCCCTAAGTGATTACAGTCCATCCACTTCCTTAATTTGGAGGAGTGGATTGGTCCAAAATTATATGGCCTTCCCTACCTAACATCTTGACCAAGGCCTACAAGAATAAATAGAGATTTTAAAAAGAGTTAAAATAAGAGGTTATTTTCGCAACCTCTGATGCATCTAAGTTAGACATTCCTCCATGGGTAGTGAATTTAAGAGGCAAGGCTTTTCAAATGCCAAACTTTATAATTGCTAAGCTTCCCTCTATTTCCACTTTATTTGATCCCCTAGTTGATAATATTCAAAGGTTAAATAAATGGAAATTATAATATGATAAAGGCACTAAGATCATCCTTGAATAAAGGCAAGAAGTGTTCTCTCTCACAAAAAGGAAAAATAGACAACTAGGATAATCTCTATATGGGGAAAATATTGTAGACATAGCACAAGCACACAAGGATGCCATAGTTTCAATCCATGAAGGCACATAATTATCTTGATAGGATCTTGAGGTATGATTGTAAGCATTAGAGGCTAAAGTTGAGAAACTAAAAGAGTAGCAAATAATAGTACATATTCCTACTGGCATAGAAGTTGAAGTTCAAGAGGTAGCTTCTAGATGATATAAATACTTAAAGGCCATGGATTTTATGAAGGCCAAGATGGACCCTCATGTGAGTCAAGATAATGAATTTTTTAGTTCCTTGAAAAAGTATAACATAAAATTGCATATGTTATTTGTTTATATGGGCAACTCTCTATACAATCATCTTGACCTTATGATGAGGCTAGAGGCATCCAATGCCTTAAACCTAGTAGTCATTTAGTAAGAATAGGTAAAGAATTGGATACAAAATTTTGGGGATTTAATCCCTAGATATTAGGTGCATGAGTCCCAAATCCTTGAAATTTTTCATGAATTGAATTTATTTAAAGTTAAGGACTCTATCTATAAGTTAATTAGTAGGATCAATTTTGACAAGCTTATCTAAGAAGTGGCCAATGATTTTAAGAAAATATTAAAAGGTTTGACACTTGAATAAATTAAGTATGAATTAATCAAGGATAAAAAAATGTCACTAAATTTGAAATATTCAAGAGGAATTTTCAAATAATAAAGGAAAACATGCAAAGCTCATTAGATAGACCAAAATAATTCATCAACCATAACTACTAAATTTAGACATTATACGTTAGTAGTATGGAGTGGAAAAAAAGGTTTATGAGGATAAAAAATGAAGAATAATCAAGATTTTAGTGGTGTGACCACATCTTCAATTTACACTTCAACCTCTATGCCAACCAAGGTGTATACAATGCTCTAAATGACTATGCCTTGATAGGCTAAGATTTTACGCATGTACAGTTTTGTAATGATGAATGTACTTAGATTTTCCTCACATTTTTGAGTGGTTTATCATAAAAATTAACTTTATATTTTTTGTACATACACATGTTTTAAATTTTTGAAAATGTTAATTTATCTATTTTTAACTTTTAGTTTTCTTTTATATAGTTTTTTACTGTAGTTAGAACTACATGATCTAATTGACGCATGTAACCAACTTAGATGAACTTGGAGAATGAGGAAACACGTTCCCTAAGTATGTGTGTGTGTGTGTGTGTGTGTGTGTATATATACATACATACATACAAATATATATATATACACACACACATATATATATATATATATGTATGTATGTATGTATGTATGTATGTATGTATATATGTATGTATGTATGTATATATGTATATATATATACATATATATATGTATATATATATTAATGTATATATATATATATATATATATATACAATTGTAACCCAAATTAGTGTTTTTAGAATATTTTGGAATATAAAGTAGTGAAGCAATTCTGATCATTAGTGAAGGGTTTTGAGTATTTTCTTTCCAATTCTATGTAATTAGTTATTATTTCCCTAGTTATGTGTTTCAATAATATTTAGTGTGCTACAACTATGAATAGAATCTTGATTATTTTGATTGATTTAAGGATACTAGATGTTTAATAGTTATTAAAATATTAGCGAATATATTTATTAAGCTGGTTAAGTTGATTGATCATACTTATAAATATGTACTAGTGATTTTTTTGGTGTAGTTTTCTATGTGTGTATAATAGTTGCCTTAGATAATTCATTTGCATGAGCCATAATTTCATAATTAAGGGTCTATAATAGTTACCCTAAAAGGAACAAGCTTTGTTTAAGTCTTTTGAATTCCCTACATCTTTATTTCCTTAGACTTCTTAGCCATGTCTAATTATATGTGTGATATTACTGCTAGCAAAAGGCATAGGTTTTATAAATAATAGTTCTATTTAGAAACCAACCAAGAAAGTGATTCCCAAGAACCATAGATCCTTCTTTTCTACCCTAACTTACCCTCCTTTTTTGAGTTTGTTATTAAGACTTACCCACTTTATATTAGAAACTATCCACCCATCTAACTCATGTACAGATTTACTCTATTAGAAGGCCACACCTCCATCTAAGAAACCTTGTCAAGAACCTACATGCCATCTCCCTATTCCCTCAATAGGTTGAAATAAAACAAATACCTGTAACTCATGCCTTGGATTGGATTTTACCTCCATTGAGATCGTAAAACATTAGAGGTTACCTTATTTGACTGTGGTGTGTATAAAACCCACATCAATAGATAGGCTATTTTGAGGGGAACAAACAAAGGTCTCTTGGGACCTCTTGGTGGGATCCTCCACCAAGGATTCCTCATAAGAGTCCTCCCTAGAGTAAGATCCCATAGGGAGAACCTACCGACTATGTAGGGGATGGCCATGATTTATTATAAAGAGAATCAAACCGTGATAGAGGATGGGATTATAGCCATTCACATGATGCAATAAGACAATGATTTAGAAGGATTTTAGTAGGAAGTAGGAAAAAATAGTTTTGTATCTAATGAAATGATTTAGTAAAAAAAATGTTGGGAAAATTTAAGAGTATATTCACCTTAAAGATTCATGTAATGAATGAATTGAAGACAAATGTTGGATAGTAGTGCAGGAGATCAATCCATGGAAAGCCTTTATTAGCTATCTACATGAAGTCATTTATCCTAAAAAAAAACATTATAATAACTCTTATTTTTGAGATTGGTCCTTAAATGCCTTGGTACCTTCACATGACATACCAGTCACTTCATTGATGAATTCCTTTATAACAATACTTTTGATGCCATAAATGGTCAATTTTCACTTATTCCAATCCATAATGAACTCATGAACAACCTCTACATTGTGATCTATGAATCACTCCATGAACTCTAAGAGACGCCCACATTTTAGCTTTTTCCAGACTTTTTTTGGCCATAAACATCCTTACCAGAGGTGGGTTCCAATCTATCCCTATCACCTCCCATCAAATTGGTGAATGTAGATCTAAAGTGATAAGGAGGAAGTTTCTAGATGTAGATGTTTTGAAAGAATCATGTATGGTTTGGGAATCCCATCGAAGAATCATAATATGAATAATGTCCCCTTTTATAAGTATAATTGTAGATTATCCTAATTAAGATCCACCCCTTTGAACTAAGATCATGCATGTGCATATACATGATAATTTTGACATGTATCAATACCTTCATCTTGTAAGACATTAATAACATTGATGGGGATGTTTATTATATCCAAATAAATATACTAAACAATATTACATTATTATAAATAAACAATATATTCAATAAATAGTCTAATGGAGAGATCTTAAATATATATTTCAAATCCAAATTTATTTTAATCTACAAAAGTAGTATTTTTCCTAAAATAAAATTTTTAATTTCCTTGGAAATATACTAACTCTATTATATAATTAAAAATTTCACCAACCTATATCAGAATGCTTAATGGCCAAGGTATGGGTATCTTAAATCCTTGCACTTATATTTTTTATGTTGTGTTGAATTAATTTCTCGTATAGTATATATATCAATTTTTTAAGATAAGGAACCAACTAAATTATATTAATGGTGTATAAGGACCCCCTTTTGTTTAAGTTTTATTCTTCCCATCCCCCTTTCAAATCTTTCTTTCATGCATTAGGATTATATTTAATGTAAGTAGATTAGCATGAGAGTAACAAGTAGAACTAGTTAACTCTAGAGGTTCTCTTCATATATCATCCCCACACTAGTAAAATTTTCTATATTTTTACTATTGTTTAGGTATAATTAATATAAAATAATGGTAAATAGACACATTCCTAAGGATGTTTTCACAAATTATCTCTAATCTTCTAATCCTCCTTAATCTCCTATAAATTTGAGTTACCAATCCAAATTTCAAAAAGGAAAATGTTTGCACAAAATTTTTCATTCCTATTCTTATATTAAAATGTCCTAAGTCCTTTTCTAATGGTAAATTAATACTTTTCCCTTCCATTACTTAATTCTTTATCCAAAAATTCCTTTTCTAATAAATCTAGATACATGTATAATAATTTATACTTATAAGTCACATGAGAAACATGACCCTCTTAAATTTCATTTATGCCTCCTCTATCCAAGGCATTAATGAGGTAATTGACTATCCCAAAAATCCTAAAACATCTATAAAATATCTTCCATCTTTATATATAAAGGCAATGGTCTTAAATTTTAACTCTAATAAGACTTAACTTGCACTCAACACCTTTTTAAAAGTGGGTTTATTCTTCCATTAAGTTTTTTTAAGATGGGAAACAATAAATTATTTAATTTCACTCTAAATTAACACTTTACATAATTATATAACTCTATGGGTGAGGTAAAATTGGTTTATAATAGAGGTATAATCCTAAAATGGATAGCTTTCCAATAATATTCACCAAATTCCAAACTAGGAAAAAACACTAGGTGATATAGAGTAAATATATAAACTTGGTGGAAATGGTAATATCATGATCAACTAGTCCAAGATACTTGGATATCCATGTTACCTATGCATTTAATGCACACATGATACCATACAATCTTTGATATAGTTAAAGTAATTAAAAAACATAAAAATATAAGAAAGCCATTAAAAACACACTCAATGAGAAATCATCCACTATTCCCATATTAAAAAAAAAACTAACATAAGCCTACTACATCTACTAGATAGGAATTATATGATGTTAGTGTATGTAATCACAACAAGATACACATGCTAGATATACTAACCACACATCACATGCATTAACCAAATTTTCAATGATTTAATAATATAGTAAAAAAAGTCTTGTATAGACAAATTAGTGAATGTCAATTCCATCTCCCTAGTATAGTTAACTATGCATACATGAAATATAGGTAAGGTGAAATTTGGGAGTTAAATCGACATCCAATTATTTATAATTCCTCCTAAAATTCATTAGAAGGGTATTTATATAGGTCCAATGATATTATTCTAATCTCTCAAGTAGCCATAGACTCAACCAAGTGGTTTCACTAAGACAATGGTATATAAATTGATAGTTTTAAATGGTACAATAAGTAATACAAACTAAGAAGAGTAATCCATACTGTAAATCATAGTTTTTTTCTTATTTAATTTAACAAATTGGTCCCACTATATAAGCACATATGGAATGATAAAATGTGTTTTATTTTGGGTGACCACTCAATGTTAAGATTACAAAATATGACACACAAAGGAACAATACATTTTTAATATGAATAAACACACAAAAAAAACACAAGAATCTACACTCTAATCTTTAAATGATTCAATATCTCAGTTTTAAAATTTTAAATTTTTAACCACACCCAAGTAATACAACACAAATAATAATTTACATATCTCTTTTCCACTTTAATTATAACCACCAAGGTTACCAAATAAGTAGAATATAATATGACTCACTAAGTCCAATATCCACAAAGCAAATAAAGTATTATTCAATTGTTAAGAAAAATCCACCACCATCACTCTCCTAGAGGATAGGAGGGGAAAATACTATATTAAGAACACAATACCAATAATAATATCTATAAGATATTTATAACCTTTCATTAAAAAGACAACAAAATAATATAGTATTTGTATGCCCACAATGAAGGGAGTGAACATGTTTTTTGTTCTTGTCTAGAAGTTCCCATAATGATTCTTAAGGTTATCCAATAATATTTGAATAACATTATTAATTTTCACTTACTATTCCCCATAATATCACAAAGTGACCCCTCATTGCAAAATAAACATCCAAATATGATATGAGAAACCAATCAAAAGAATCCAAAACCAATAGAGGAAATAAAGACATACATGACTAATCAACCCAATTAAATTCAATAAAAGAAATAAATATGGAAATTACTAAATAGACCCAATCAAATCCAATTTGAAGACTATAAAAAATAAGTTAAGATATCAAAAATTGATGAAAATTATTGAAATAATTAATGGATAAATAGATAAAAATTTCAATCACTAGTAAATCCAAAAAATAATGATTTGAAATCAACTTAAAAGTCCCAGTTAAGTCAATGAGAAAAAGTACCAAAGTTTGAAACACAAAATAAACTTGCACATCATATTAATAATACATGTATAATGTGGAATTTGGAAGCTACTATGGTGAATTAGGGTGATAAATAATCCGCCATCTTGCAAAATGACTTTCCATTACCTTTGTGAGGTAAAACATGCATATCAATCCTATATTTTTGAAACCACCACAAACTTTTCAACATAGTAATGCCAAAACACATTGAAAAAAGTCCCACTAAATTGATAGTACCCATAATATGGATGGATTTGTGTTACTCTAGCTTCAATAATCGTATCTGTCAATCATGAATAAAATTACTATCTTGCTAAGGCTATAAGAGTTAAGATTTATATGATATAAGAACATAAAATCACTATTAAAATGGTGCATATTTGATGATATAAAATATAAATCCCTAATATTTTTTCTATTATAAATTCTAAGAAGGTATCCATACACCTCTCTTTAGGGAATATTAAAGTTTTAATAACATCCTCAATATATAGTATCACTTCTTCCATGATTGGTAAAGCATGGTAGTATCAAATAAGCATGGAAACTCTAAAAAACATATTAAATGGTGTGTTGTGAATAATGCAAAATTTTCCTTTGAAATTAATCCCTTGTATAAAAGGGTCAAAACACCAACTACACATCTCTACAAAAAATAGGGTATATAGATGAACTCTTAGTTATTATACATGAAATCTTTCCTTTTAATTAAATACCAAAAATCACACTTAAGGGTTCTCAAATATTTTATTTTTTTAACATTACCTAAATAAATCTAATCATAAAAAAATTACTTCATATCTCCATACAAAGAGTTACTATATCTACTTATGATATATTCCATTAAAGACATTAGTGAAAAAATTTGTCGTTTGATGTACTGGAAAATAAAAGTGATGAAAGATTAAAAAAAAATCTATCCAATACAACTACCATAAATATCATATAGGTCAAGTGTAAATGTATTGAAGTATCGAGAGATATATCTTCAATAGAAGTGAATACTAAGGAGTAGTGTCATCATATCAAAAATTCAAGCACAACCATTATAAGTTCTTAAAAATGTGTTATGTAATTTATCTCAATCCATGAGTATCATGAGAAAAAAATTAATGTGATGTTCTTATAGACTATAATTTATATTATATATCAAAAATTCAAGCACAACCACTATGAGTTCCAAAAAATGTGTTAGGTAGTTTATCTCAATCCATGAGTATCATGAGAAAAAAATAAATGTGATGTTCTTATAGACTATAATTTATCTTATACCTTCCATGTATGATACCATACTCACAATGAGAACTATAAATGGATCAAACACTACTAATAATAATTCACTATAAGTGAGATTAAATTATAGTGTTTTGAAGGCCTAATCATACTCTTCCAACCACCTTTAAACCAAATTTAAGTGGTGGAGTTTTTAATCTACAAGAAAACTACACAAAAAGTAGTAATACCCTACCAAACTAGTTAAAAAATGAAACTCTTTGACATAGATGAGTTTTGGCCATTATAAGCGAGCATGAATCTAAAAAGGATGTGTAGAGTAAAAAATACTCTACGTTTCATTCAGAGTTTTAGTTGCACACTATAAGGTTCTATTCCCACATAATTTGGTTTGAGATGGTGAAGTTTGAAAACAAAGCACGGGCTCTATTTTCCTTTTGATTCATTTTTGTCTAAGTGTTGGGAAAAGTGGAAATTGATAGGTGTCATCATTTGAGGCATCCTTCTCAATGGAAACTACCAAGTTTCATCATCTGAGGCACCTTCTATATGTTCTATGAGTTGGTCAAAATGTGCCACATGTCTCATAGCAGCTTAGCAAAATACACCAAGTGTCATCGTATGCACCTTTTATAAATTCTGTGAGTTGGTTGAAATGTGCCATGTGTCTCATAGCAGCTCAGCAAAATGTGCCAAGTGTCATTGTCTATAGTTTGATATCGGCACCCACATTTCATCTCTTTCCAGTGAAAGGTTTCAAAAGTTAAGTATCAAGATTATGTGGAAAGTGCCAAGTGACAATTGTGGAAGGTCTCAATGTTGCTTTTATAAAAGTGATAGAAGCTACCACATACTATAGAAAAAGAAAGCGGAAGCCACCACGTGTTGCAGTCTGAATTATCTTCATCTTTGCTTCATTGATATAGCAAAGACTGTGGTGGGTCCCAAGTTTGTTTCTTAAATGAGCAAAAGCTGCCAGGTGTTGTTGTCTATGTAAATGTGAAATGAGACCCAAATTATTTCTATGGTATAAATACAAGTAGCAAAGATCACCATGTAACCTAGGTAAGAGAAGCAGAGATTACCATGTGTTTTTTAATGAAGAAGTGGAGATTGACACCTATCCCAGTTTCCCTTTTAAAAGAAATGTCATGAATCTTATTATATTTTAAGCTATAGGAGTTTTGAGAAAGTGGATAGCAACAAGTGTCAAAGGTAGGACATGGTTGAGCAAAGACACAAAGGAGTATAAGTTATGTAGAAAGTGCCATGTGTTTTTGATAGTTGCTGTAAAACACGACAAGTGTCATTTTTTGATGTCTCCTAGGTGATAAGAAGAAATTGGCTAAGTGTTACTTAGCATTCAAGAGAAGGGAGTGTCAAGAAATCTATTTGAGCTAATGAACTATAAATTTAGTTAGGGAAGATTTGATTTGATCTGTTAGATTGGGAACAAGAAGACAATTTAGAGTGGATTTGAGGCTATAAATAAGGGTGTAGAGATCACCAAGAAGATCCATTGTCAGAGAAATTTTTGAGAGAGAATTATTGTAACAAGTTTAGACTTTCTAGAGTTGTGGCTAAGTAATATCAATTGCTTTTGTCTCATTTTCTTGAGTTGAAAGGTTTATATGACTATAAATGTTTTTGTTCATTTTGTATGATTGGAAGATTCAAATAAGAAGATTGAACCCTATGCCTTTGTTGATATTGTTTATGTCATTTGCAAAAGTACTCTAGACTATAGATTTTCTAGAACTGTGATTAGGAATGTCATTTGCTTTTGTCTCATTTTCTTGAATTGGAAAGTTTACATAACTGTACATGTTTTTGTGCCTCTTATGTGATTGGAAAATTCAAATAAGAAGATTGAACCCTATGCCTTTGTTGACATTTTTTGTATCTCAGTAAAAGAAGTCTATGTTGTGAGCCTTTGTTTTTATCGTTTCAATATTTTACATTGATCATGCACTTGTTTGCTCTTAAATGTAAATGAATCCTACATATAGTTTCACTGTGCTCAAGATTAAGGTTAAATTATATTTAGGTGCATCACCATAGATTAGATTTTATTTCTTGCATTGTGTTTCTGATTTAAATTCCTATCCCTTTTCCTAGTATATACTTAATTTAAAGAAGAGCTAGCTTCTCTAAAATTTGGAGGTTGTTTCAAGAATGCAAGTCCCACATCTTGAAACTTCCCATTGTTGTTGATTAGAATCAAGCATAATTTTAAATCATCAATAGTTTTTGGCACACCCAATGGGACCAATCTTGAAGTCTCTTTTAAGATTGCATGAACTGAAGAGCTATGAGAAGTCATAGCTATGGACCAGTCACCAGATCACAATCTGATACAAATCTAGGTATTATTTTTCCACCTTTGGTAATAGGTCCAAGAAGAAGAGCTAACCAGTTTGTACCAATACCAATAGTAAATATGGGAGCCCCTATACCCCCAAGAAATTATGTGTGTTGGAACACTGGTAGTCCATTAGTCCTCCCAACACCACCAGCCATTTGGGATCCTATCCCAGTGAATGCTCTAAAAGCTCTACCTAAATTTAGTGGGAAAGACTCTAAAAGACTTGATGAACATCTTCAAGATGTATCAGATGTCTATGCTATACATATTGTCACACATCAAAATGTGGCCATAAGATTACTAGCAGCTTCTTTTAAAGGGAAGGCTCAAGAATGGTATCGGTCTCTGACCCCAAATACTATATCTACTTGGGATTAGCTCAGAGATCTTTTCTTTGAAAGATTTATAAAGAAGGGTGATAAGTCTTCTTTGTTACAGTAGGTAATCACCATTCAAAGGGGACCACAAGAAGCCATGACTGACTTCAATTCCAGATTTCAAAAGACTTGGGATAGAATCCTTGTTACAGCAAGACCATTACCAACTATGGCCATAGTGTTCTATCTTAAGGCTTTGAATTTAGATATATCTGTTATGATTCATTCACTTGGAGGACACACTTTGCTTGAGGCTTATGACTATGTTTCAGAGTTGAGAATAATTTGATAGATGCTAGAAAGTTACCTCTAAGGCCTCCCATGCCCATGTTCCCAAAAATTTCTTTGTCATTACCTCAAGAAGTTCCTAAATTTGTAAGCCCACCTATGTCTATGTACACTTACCCTCAACCATTTGCTAAATAAATTGTCCCCACTCAGTCTAAGCTAGATGATATCAAAAATATCCTAAGGACATTTTCTAATGAATTCATCAATCTAAAAAAATAGCAGAATACTTTCTCTAGGCCTCCATATCAAGGCTATCAAGGAAATAGATTTTCATCTCAGTCAAACCAATATTAGGGTCCTCCAAGACAAAATAATCATTTACTAGCAAACCAATTGGTTGTAGTCCCCACACCCTCACAGACCATTCCTCCCAATTCAAATAGGGATATTGTTCTAGGGCAAAATAAATATGTAGATAACACTAATGCATAGTGTTTCCCTTGCAACAATGCTCATGCACCTAGAGATTGTCCTATGGGTAATCTACAACAAAATGTGGTGGAGTAAAGAAGAATGGATGGTCAGTTTGTAAGTTCCAGTGATAATCAAGCCTACCAATCTCTTGATATGCAGAATTTAGTCCTAGTGGCTTAGATGCAAGGGATGTATTTGCAACAAGAGGAAGAAATAACCTTAGAATATGATTTATTGTCATGGGTTGAAGATGAAGAATTAGTTTTCTTGAATGAAGCTTCTGTTTCCAAGAAACTAGTGGTGCAATCAGACTACTATACTAGATCAAAGAGAAGAATGCTGGAATAGCCTAAAATTGTAAACAAAGAAGTTATGGAGGATCCTTCATTTAAATATCATCAACACACATATGTTAGACAAGAAATTATTTAGCCATTGTAGAATCAAAAAGCTCTTGAACAAGTTCAAGGAAAGATAAGATATCTTAATCTTCCAAGAATTCAAACTTTGAAATCAAAGAATGTGGTAGATCAGCTGAAGATGACCCCAGCACAAGAATCAATTTGGGACATGTTATCCATTCTTGAATAAAGAACATTATTACAAGAAGATCTTAAAAATCAAGAAATGCCTAGATATATTGAAGGACCTATTGATAAAATAAATATCAAAGACACAGTTCATCTATAGACAATAGCCATAAGGAATAATGCATCAGAGGTAAGCAAATCCAAACCGGATCCTTTCTATTCAACTAAGATAGGTGACTGGACTAAGCATAATCAAGGAAAAGAAAACAATCAGTTGTTAGCTATGACACATAATGACCCATATGAAAATTATAATTCTAATGGTTTGTACACTTATGTTATTTTTGATGAGGACCATGAAATCTTGAATGTTTTACAGAAATAAATGCCAACTAATCAAAGATCCAGAAAGAATTCAGAGATCTAGACTTTAAATTTTGATGGGGCTAGAAGTAAGAATGGTGCTAGAGTAGGAATTTCTCTTACTGCTCCAAATGGTGAAAAAAATTTAAGGGTTATCCATTTTCAATTTGCTTACACTAATAATGATGTTGAGTATGAATCTTTAGTACATGGATTACTATTAGCCAAGAAAAAGGGAATAAAGAATCTAATAGTAAAAGGGGATTCAAAATTAGTAGTAAAGTAAATTAGAGAAAAGGCAATAACAAAGAATGTCAGAATGGAATCCTATAAGCATAGAATTTTGGACTTAATAGAAGATTTTGAAGCTTTTAATATTGAAGTAGTTCCCAGGACTCAAAATTTTGAAGCTGATAGGATGGCACATATTGGTTCATAGTTTGATCCAGTAACTGACCTATTAGTTAACAATGAATTAGTAAAGGTTATAGTAAGGCCAGCTATTCTTGATAATGATGAACATTGGCAAGTATTTAAGAATTATTCTTAAGTACTCTCATTCTTACAACAATCAGGGGAATTTGTTGATCAATTGCAACCAAAGATTGAAGAAGCATATGAGGATCAAATTATAAAATTAAAGAATAATAAGCTTCCCAAAGGTTTAATCACTTTGGAAAGCCTTTTTGATCTAGAAGATGTAAGCCTAAAAAATAAAAGGTTCCAAGAAAACAATGTAGATTATTCTGAGATAGAAGTGAGTGAAGGGAAAAAATTAAAAGTTGGAAAATCTACAACTCAAGAAGAAAAGGAAAGGCTAATTGAATTATGCAAAAAATATGACAGAGTCATAGCTTGGAGCTATGAAGACATTCATGGATATAATAGAGACATCATTAAACACACAATAGAACTGACTAAAGGATCTAAGCCTGTCAGACAAAAATGAAGGCTAGTGAATCCAAGAATTGAGCCTCTAATGGTAGATGAGTTGTAGAAACTTTCTGATTCTAAAATAATTTTTCCAATCAAACACTCAACCTAGGTATCAAATTTGGTACCAATTAGGAAAAATAATGGTGATATAAGACTTTGTGTAGATTTTAGAGATCTAAACAAAGCATCTTTGAATGATCACTATCCCTTGCCCTCCATGGAACAAATTCTACAAACTATGGCTGGATCAGAGAGATTCTCTTTGTTAGATGGTTTCTCTGGATACAATCAAATTTGGTTGGCTAAAGAAGACCAACATAAGACTACTTTTGATACCAATTGGGGAACATTTGCATATGCTAAAATGCCATTTGGTCTATCAAATGCTGGAGCCACTTTTCAGAGAGCTATGGATGTTGCATTTAGGGAACTGATAAATAAAATCATCTTGATTTATCTTGATGATCTTACTATTTTTTCAAAGAATGATACTGATCATTTTGATCATTTAGAAGCTGTGCTTAAAAAATGTCAAGAATTTGGAATATCCTTGAATCCTAAGAAATGTATCTTTGTTGTTCTTCAAGGCAAATTATTGGGACACATAGTATCTAAAGAAGGAGTTTCCATAGACCCCGAAAGAGTGGCAGCTATAATGAACTTACCTCTTCCAGTCAATAAGAAAGCAATTTAGTATTTCTTGGGAAAAATTAATTTTGTCAGTCAGTTCATATCTGACTTTGCAGGCTTAGTAAGACCAATAACACTCTTGTTGAAAAAAGACCAAATTTTCAAGTGGATTACGGAAGGAAGGTAAGCCTTTGAAGAGGTCAAGAAAGCTATCTCAATAGCTTCAGTACTTAGAAACCCATATTTTTCTAAGCCTTTTGTAATGTATGTATATGGAGGAGAGCTCAATATTGCTACAGTTGTAACACAGAAGGATGATAAGCATGAGGGAGATCGTCCAATAGCAATTTTCTCTAGGACTCTTAGAGAATATGAAACCAGATATAACTTTGTGGAAAACAAGCATATGCTATGGTAAAAGCTCTTAAAAAGTTTGGGCATATAGTATCAAGAAGTAAAATTTTGATACTTGTAGCACATCCAAGTGTCAAAGAATACATCATGGAAGGGGAAATTACTGAAAAAAGAGCAAACTAGATAACTAAGATCTTGGAATATGATGTAGAAGTCAAACCTAATAAATTGGTTAGAGGTAGGGGTTTGTGTCAATATATGACTCAAGAGCTTGAAAAGATGATTTTTGAAAAAAGAAATTTAGGAATAGAAGAAGAAATTGTATTGAGAATAAAGGAAGTTAATCAAGAATCTTGGGTTACAAATAGGATTCATTTTATGAAAAATGGGATTTACCCAAGAGAACTCCCTCAAAATAAAAGAAGATACTATAGGATGCAAGGAGTTCATTTTTTTTAATTGAATAGGTTCTTTTCAGAATAAATTCTAATGGAAAATTATTAAGATGTGTAGAAAAGGATGAGGCTAAGAAAATACTACATGAAATGCATCATGGAGAATCAGGTGGACATTTTTCTACAAAGACCATAGCTATAAATATAAGTGAAGCAGGTTATTTCTAGCCTACTTTATTTACAAATGTTTATCAGTTGGTTAAAAAATGTCAATCTTGTCAATATTATGTAGGGATGAGAAGGAATGCAGCAATGCCTCTTAGTCCTATAATTGTAGATGAACCTTTTACTCAATGGGGTCTTGACTTCATTAGAATGATAAATCTAGTATCTAGAATGGGTCACAAATGGATATTAACAGCCATAGATTATTCACTAGATGGACTGAGGCAGTCCCGCTCAAGGAAGCAATAGAAAATGTGATCTTAGACTTTTTAGGGAGTATCACTACTCATTTTGGGGATCCTCACACCATAATTTCAGATAATGCTAAAGCATTTTTAAGGTCTAAAGTATTTGACTTTGAATTAAAGCATGGAATATATCTAAAAACTTCTTCTAATTATTACCCTCAGGGTAATGGTTTGGCAGAAATAACTAATAAGAACTTGGTTAGACTCATCAAAAGAATAGGGGCTGATCACAAGGAATGGCATAAAGTGCTTAATTTAGCACTGTGGGCTGATAGAATTATGCCTAAATAGGTGATCAAAATGTCCCCTTATGAATTGGTATATGGGAAACCTATTGTAATCCCCCTAAGCTTGGAGATTCCTTCTCTCTAGCTAATCAAGTAGATTGAAATTGAAGAAAATGGCCCCATGCAGGTCAGATTAGCAGAACTTCTAAAAGTTTAGGAAAAGAGAAATGTAGCACATGATTCATTGATAAAACATCAAAAAATATTTAAAGACTATTTTGATAAAAGGACTTCAAATCCTCATTTCAAAATAGGCTCAATTGTTTTAAAATGGGATGCAAGAGCTGCCAAACTAGGTCAACACACTAAGTTTGAAGCATTATGGACTGACCCTTATAGAATTCAGGCATGTAAACAACAAAATTCATTTGAGCTAGAAATGATGGAAGGTAAACCTAAAGAGATTCCTATAAATGGAATCTATTTGAAACATTTTAGTTAAATTGTGTTTTACCAATTTTGGATCAAGCGGGAGTTGTGGTTTCTTTTTGAGCAGGCTCAAAAGTCCTTGGGGTTGCCAATAACTATAGAGTAAAATATACTCTATGTTTCATTCTGAGTTTTAGTTGCACAATGTAAGGTTCTATTCTTGCATAATTTGGTTTGAGATGGTGAAGTTTGAAAACAAAGCACGGGCTCTATTTTCCTTTTGATTCATTTTTGTCTATGTTTTGGGAAAAGTGGAAACTGACAAGTGTCATCATCTGAGGCATTCTTCTCAGTGGAAACTACCAAGTGTCATCATCCAAGGCACCTTCTATATGTTTTGTGAGTTGGTCAAAATGTGCCATGTGTCTCATAGCAGCTCAGTGAAATGTGCCAAGTGTTGTCGTATGCACTTCTATATGTTCTATGAGTTAGTTAGAATGTGCCACGTGTCTCATAGTATCTCAATGAAATGTGCCAAGTGTCATCATTTGTGGTTTCATATCAGCACTTGCATTTCATCTCTTTCTAATAAAAGGTTTCAAAAGCTAAGTATCAAGATTATGCAAAAATCACCATGTGGCAATCGTGAAAGGTCTCAATGTTGCTTTTTTAAAAGCAATGAAAGTTGCCACGTACTCTAGCAAAAGAAAGTAGAAAACACCATGCGTTGTGGTCTAAATTATCTTCATTTTTGCTTCACTGATATAGCAAAGACTTTGGTGGGTCCCAAGTTTTGTTTCTTAAATGAGTGGAAGCTTTCAGGTGTTGCTATCTATGTAAATGTGAAATGAGACCTAAATTGTTTCTATGGTATAAATACAAGCAGTGGAGATTACCACGTAACATAGGTAAGAGAAGTGGAGATTTCCATGTGTCTTGTAATGAAGAAGCAGAGATTGACACCTATCCCAATTTCCCTTTTAAAAGAAATGTCATTAATCTTATTATATTTTAAGCTATTGGAGTTTTGAGAAAGTGGATAGCGACATGTGTCAAAGGTAGAACATGGCTGAGTGAAGACACAAAGGAGTATAAGTTATGTGGAAAGTGCCACGTGTTTTTGATAATTGTTGCAAAACATGACAAGTGTCATTTTCTGTTGTCTCCTAAGTAATAATAAGAAATTGGCTAAGTGTTACTTAGCATTCAAGAGAAGGGAGTGTCAGGCAATCTGTTTCAACCAATGAACTGCCAGTTCAGTTAGGGAAGATTTGATTTGAGCCATTAGATTGGGATCAAGTAGATAATCTGGAGTGGATCTAAGGTTATAAATAAGGGTGCAAAGATCACCAAGAAGATCCATTATTAGAGAAATTTTTGAGAGATAATTATTGTAACAAGTTTAGTCTTTTTAGATTTGTGGCTAAGTAATATCATTTGCTTTTGTTTTGTTTTATTGAGTTGAAAGGTTTATATGACTGTACATGTTTCTACACCTTTTGTATGAATAGAAGATTCAAATAAGAAGATTGAACCCTATGCCTTTTTTGATACTATCTATGTCATTTGTAAAAGTAGTCTATACTAAAGATTTTCTAGAACTATGATTAGGAATGTCATTTGCTTTTGTCTCATTTTCTTGAATTGGAAGATTTACATAACTGTACATGTTTTTATGCCTCTTATGTGACTAAAAAATTCAAATAAGAAGATTGAACCCTATGCCTTTGTTGACATTTTCTATATCTTATCAAAAGAAGTATATGTTGTGAGCCTCTATTTCTATCATTTCAATCTTTTACATTGATCATGCACTTATTTTCTCTTAAATGTAAATGAATCCTACATATAGTTTCACTATGCTCAAGATTAAGGTCGAATTACATTTAGATGCATCACCATAGATTAGATTTTCTTTCTTGCATTATGTTTTTGATTTAAATTCCTATACATTTTCCTAGTATATACTCAATTTAAAGAAGAGCCAACTTCTCTAAAATTTGGAGGTTGTTTCAAGAACACAAGTCCCACATCTTGAAACTTCCCATTGTTGTTGATTAGAATAAAATGTAGTTTTAAATCATCAATAGGATCCATTAGGATCCACTATTTAAAAATGATGTACCCAAAGTAATACATATTTTTTTGACAAGAGCACACATTCATAGGTCTCAAATAAAATTGAATGCATGAATAAATTGAAAAAATTGGTACAAGTGGCCCTTGTATGTAGGTTAAGATGACCAATATAAAGATTATTTTTCTATCTATATACTATGATATAAATAAGAGATCAATTTAAATTGTACATATATGCAAATAGTGACATAACCTAAATGTGGTTGTAGATATAGTAGATGATAATACACACTCAATTTTGAGAGTATATGATTCTCGATCCTATGCTTAAGATATGGGATATGAGGTATAACATAGTTGGAAGGTATGGTTTCAAAAAAATGGGCTATATAGGATAGAATATGGAAACTACATGCAAAGATATAACTAATAAGAGTAAGATAAATCCAATATGACAAATAAACTAAAATAAAAAATATATAAATTCCACAAGTGCTGATTATAATTTAGCCTAAGTAAATGTGGCATATAATACATCTTAAACTATGGTTATAATGGCAAGCCTAAGAAATTTATAATGAAATAACTTATTTGGAATTAAGGTAACCTAGGAAAGGACACCAACATACATGATACTCAAAAAATAATCATAACATATCTATCTATTAAGTAATAAAAAAGATAATAGTGATATAAATACTTACCTTGGATTGATTTGTCGATGGATCAATCTCACCCTTTGTTTTAGTGGCACTTTATTATAAATGTTAGAGAAGACCTAAAATATAAATATGAATACCTAATTATCATTATCTAGGAACTCTAGATACTATGGGTCACATCCTTGTTTCAACTCCAACTATTGACCTTCAATGACCTTGAGCAAGAATTATCCTTCACAATAATGATCTTATGTCCTATAACTCACCCTTTTATTACATAAGGGTATAAATGTGAGTGCAATAAAATTCTGAGTATTTTATGTATTTGGAATGATATTTATGACACCTATCTATAATAATCCAAAATTGTAAATCAGTTGTAGCTAAGTTAATGGTATATATAGATCGATATAATAAAATGGTATTAGTTGACCCAGTATTGTACCATTAGTCATTATATAATATAGAATACAAAGGAGCAATATGATATCAATAATGTTGATACAATATAAAGATAAATGGGTAGGAAATAAATATATAATAGTGTGGATATAATCATAAATATATGGAGTTTGCATAATTGAGTACAAGGATATGAAGAAGGAACAAGTAAAGAGACTCAGTGAAGTCTAGATTGATAGTGATGAAGGTATGAAATAATATATGAAATCATATATCAATGAATATCATGAGCCAACCCCATCCCTTTCCTAGTGAACTCTTTAATATTTTACCTTAGGAATACTAATGTTTTGATGAGTTATGAAAGAGGAGCATTAGTAAAATATAAAGATGAAAAAACCTGATGTATACATATGCACCACTTGAAGCTCATCACATTTCACAACAGTGTAATGTGGGATGGTTCTTTGGAAAATATTCATATAAATATGAAAATATAAAGGGAAATTTTGTAATAAATAGAATAAAATTAAATTAATTAAATAAATATGCATACCTTCACTTACCTTAGTGATTATAGAGATGATATTGTATAGTGTTGATATAAGTTGAAAATATGAAAGCATGCTAGGTGTATATATATATATATATATATACACCTAGCATGCTTTCATATATATATATATATATATATATATATATATATATATATAAACATAAATTTTCTATTAGAACCATAAAATTATGTACTTCACCTATATCCTATCACTTATTCTAGTTTTTCAAAAGAATCTATATAAATAAATTTATGATAAAACTATGGAATAATCATTATTTCGTTAAATCTAGACATATGATTAATATATGTACTTATATTATTGCTACTTTTGGTTTTATAATTGATAAAATTGGCTTCCAATATTTATATTATTGGTTTTTAACTAGTGTGATATTCTATTCCAATATATTTATTATTAGTTTTTAACTAGTGTGATATCAGATTTCAATATCTCTATTATTGGTTCTAAATAATGTTATATTAGTTTCAAATGTTTATATTATTGGATTCCAACTAGTGTGAAATTGGGTTACAATTATATCCTAACTATCATTATCACATAATTCCCTATAGTTGTTCTAGTACTACCTAATTATAGTTATCATAGTGGCACCCCCATTTAGAAAAGTAACTGAACATAAGAACATATTATGGTGCATAACTTAATAATGTTTAAACAAAATTTAAAAAAAATTATAATTAAATTATATTTAAAATTTCATTCCCTCCAAAATTAGAGAATAAAACATTCACCCTTATATTAGATTCTATCATAACCATTAGATTGGGTAGACCCTCAAAAATTTCATAATATATAAGGATTCATCACATAAAAATCAATCTAAGCTTTGGAGGGTCATTTCCATCATGAATAAGGATGGAAGGAGAAGAGTTATAGAGTGAGATAGGGGAAAGGATTATGCATGCCTTGTTCCTCATCCCCAAAAATATAAAAAAGTGTCCATGGATACTCTTTCCATGGATGACTAAAGGAATCATAGTTTTATTGTAGACTTAAATTTCATTGAGTAAAAGTCCATAAGGCTTCACCCTATGTGTAGGGGGTATCCACTATTTTTTTAATATATTTTCAAAGTATGCAATGTTTATTTTGATTTTTTATATTGGATTATAAGATCATAAACCATTTGGGGTGAGAATAAAAAATATATCGTAATAATTCCAATAATAATAAATTCATCCACCATGTTTTAAGCTTACATATATTTTTTATATTTTATAGTATTTTGTAGGTTAACAATAAAATATCAAAAAAATATTAACAGTATTCAAATTTCATCCTATATATCTTATGTGAAAAATAAAATACTCATGGGATGTATGTGACTATTACTCATCAGCTCAAGAACTATTCAACGTGTTCTACATAAAAATAGGGTTTTCCTATCAACTATTTCCCCCCTTCCCTTGTAGATCTTAAATAACACAAATAGGGTAGGATTTTTGCATGGGATTAAGTTTTTTTTAAAATTCAAGGCATTGAATCAAACTTAATCAAACAAGTTTGATCATTAATAAAAAAACCCTTATTTTTGATTTCATCCATCCTCTCATGCTATTTTAAAATGAGAGAAAATAATAAAATATTAAAAAAATCCTCTAAATCAAAACTAGTCTAAGCTAAGCCAAACCTAGTACCTATGGAATCAAGTAACTTAACTTATGTTAAAATCCATTAATTTGAGATAGTGACAAAAAATATGAATAAATTAATGAATAATTCAATGGAATAAAGATTTCAACGTGCTCTTTGGGTACATAATTTTTTCATTTCCCACTAATGTCATTCCAAACATGTTAATGAAAAATAATTAAATGAAATAAATATCTATTTTATATTAATATTAAACAATAGTAAATTAATTTTAATGTCTTATTAATAATAAACCCATATCTTGGGGATAAATTATAACACATTAATTTATGATCTTCAATAGTTCACCAAGAAGTAACTTAACATTCATTACATTTTTCAATTTGTTCAAGGTATAATTTAATGGCCTCATGTCCTTTATCAGGTATCTTAATTGATCCTTAATTCCATTTTTTTCTTTGGTTTCCATGTAAATATGATACTATCCATATCAATATATTATTTAATTTCATTTGGTTTGGTTCATGTTTTATTTTCCCTTAAACAATATTGATACAATGTTGCACCTTATTCTCTCCCTACATGTTTCCAATATTTAATCCTCACATTTTTAGCCACATTATTGGATTAAAATTTAAGGTAAATATCCCCACTTTACATTCACATCCACATTTTTTCATTTTAATCTTATATTCATACTAAAATCATCTATCCAACATACACATCCATCAATGGATTAAATGCTTATTTTAGTCTTTCACAAATATACCCAACATAAATATCATTATCACTTGATAAACTTTGATTAATGTAGTTTTTAATAGGATTTTTTTTAATTTGTATAATATTTATTTGTATACATATTTGTTTTAGATTATTTGTGTCCAAAAAAAATCATTTACATCTTGATATAATTTTAAAATGGTCTATCTAAAGCACATAAAACATTTTCCCAATATGTTATATTTTGCATCCAATATTGTATACCTTCACCTGATGATCTTTTCCCCCAATGTTAAATATATGATTTCAATCCTTTTTTTTAATATTTTACATCTCTTTAATTTCTATGAAATATGTAAGAGGATGTTGAACTTTTGGGATGTATGGTTAGCCATTATCTTTTATACACTCCTATTAGGATTGGATGATACTATTGCAGATCATTTATTATTACTTTACATTCCATATTTGATATGACATCCATAACATGAACCTAAACATCTTAGGTTTGATAATACCCACTATTTTATGTTTTCCATATAAAAAGTGTGGATCCACAAAGGCATTGAAGTCATACATTTACTAAATAAGGTAAGGAATGAATGTACATGATCCCTCTTGGCATGTTATGTAGGTGTCCATGATATATAGCAAATAATATGTATCTAATCTCCATAATTATTTTTATGATCTACCAGAAGTCCCAACTATATCCTCATAAGTGTGTCCCACTTAAATTAATCTTACATAAATGATGTTTAATACCCTTCTTGTTAGCATGGATGAACATTTCAATAGGGTAAAAATCATTTTGTCACTCAAATCATTATCTAGTTGTAAGTAGACTATTTTTGGATATTTTGAATGAAGTATTTTAACTATAAATACTAATTACTTCAATATGGATAAATTTATCTTTTTACCATTTGAATTTTTCATACACTTCATTTTGTAATAGTGCATAATACAATGGAATTTTTGATGATCCACTACTATTATAAAATAAATCTCCATATTCATTAGTGACTAGATATTCAAGCTTCCTGAGATATAAAGCTAATGATATGACTGCATAATTTTCTCCACATTAAAAAAATGGTAGGCCAAATGTCCAAAACCCCCAGTCTTATTTCCATGTGTGAGAATACCAATCAAATTAAATACGAGGTCCATATCATTACTAATTTGATTATTTTCTTACCCATCCTTAGTATGTAAGTTTTCATTTTGTCCATTTTATCATTTAAAATGCTTAAGAATATTTGATCCTATTCCTCTTATTACAATATATGGGAATATTAAAGTTTAAAACATATTTTAATTAATTCATTATGACATTTCCTTCCTCTTCAAGTTTTGAGAGTGATTATGGGGATGTGGTGGATTTAATTTTATTATACACTTTTTTGCACTAATTAGATTAGGTGAATAAACTATTATTTACAATTGAAAAAAGGTGAAGTTTTTTGTTTGTTAGCCTATTAAGTTTGGCTATGACACAAGAGGAAGGATTTAACATTTTAACTCTTTGTTACACATATTTCACATTAAACTATGGGTATAGAATGCATAAAGTAGTCTTTGAGGAAATTTGATTCTATCCTATCCTATAGAATGATTCAAATGTGGATAAATGTTTGAATTTATCTCAATGATTCTTGATATGCAAGTAATTGTTATAGTGGTTTTAGACATTTATTTCTCTTTCCCATTATTACCATTTACTACATTCCTACCACCATTTATAAAATCATATATATGACTATATAAGGTGGTCCTTGGGTACCCATAAGCTTTGTGCCATGTATTATGATATGCATCCATCTCATAAAATTTAATTTTATGTACCTCCATAGATTCCTCACCCACATTAAATATTACATTTGTTATTAATGCATCTAATACAAATTTATTTCTTACTTCTTCATTCAAGGATCTAGTTTTGGACCATAGAAATTTGATTAAATCAATATAAATTTGTTTGAGACAATATAATTTGAAACAATTATATTACACATTTTACACTTCATATAAAAACATTGACCATTTTTTATCCTCATCAAATTTTATATATGATGAACTTGGTAGATTGTCATTCATTTTTTTATGTTTTTAGCATTACAGGGTCTTTTTATCACTTTTTTACAATGATTGTAATTAGTTGCATCAAAATAGATTGGATATCCAAAGTAGGGTTTTTGATCTTCTATTTCATCCCACATGTTTATCTCCACCTCTTTTGGGACTTATTTGAATTTTACATCCATGGAATAACCACTTATGTTGGCTAATTTTTTAATATGCCATTATATTGGAGATCCTTCAGATAGGGAGCATCCTTTACAAGGAGGTTTGAATACTTTATATAAATTAACACCAAATGTATTGACATCTAATAATTTATATTTTACCATATATCATTCATGTACATTTTTAATTGTTCCCTCTATTATTTATTTGCTTGCATATGAGCACAAATGGATTAATTTAACATCAATCCCTGTAAACTTCAAATTGTGCTCACCACCACATACAAGGGGTGGTGTAATACACCTCATGAAACATAAGTGACTTTAATTTCTTATTTATATAAGATTACCTAATAAATACTAATAACCCTACTAGGAGGACCAAAAATATCTCACCTTAGATACATAATGAATATGGGACCATTGATAATATTATTTGAATTTTAAAAATAATGTTATTTTGACCTATTGAGACATGCTTCAGGTATGGACAAGGTGATTATGCTAGATCTATAGTAATACTCCCTTAGTGATGTTGATTCCAAGCTGAGTAGATCATGCAAATGGTAAGAATTAGATAAGTAATACTTGAATTATTTTCTTATGTTACAATTGAGATTATTATTTTAATAGGTGCTATATGAGTATCACTTCATGAATTTTTTAATTTCTTGGTAAGGTAATTATGTTAGTTTAAGTAAATGATATACAATGCTATAATTATAATCTTTAGATATTAGGATAAAATATGATATGTACTTAGGGATATGATATATTAATGTATACGTGTTTATGGAGATGCTAAAATATGTCACACATGCCCTCTATTTAGTTATATGGGTCAAATATATTAAGATAAATTAGTATCTTGTGGAATTAGTGTATTAAGCAATGATCAACCTACACTGTTAATTAGATAGAGGTGTATATAAAGGAGATGAATATTATTGTGAATTAAAGAATAAATCATTGAGTCTTATATTGTAAGAAGATATTGGAGGTTGTCCCCTTGAAGAGACATATTGGAGTTATTCCTTCCTAAAGGAGTATCATATGTTGTTACCCTACCTTAAAGGTGATTATTATATTTTTGCATATATTGAGTATTTGGACATCTTGGCCCACCAATATCTATTGTGTTGTTTTGATCTACATTATTATTATGATCCACACTTACAATATTTGGAAATAATGCACAATATAAGTGTGGATCATAATATTAATAATGTAGAACAACATAACACAATAGATATTACTGGGCTCAGATGTCCAAATACTTAATATATGAAAAAAATATAATAATCACTCTTAAGGAAGGTCAACACCATAAAATAATACTTTATGAAGTAATATCTCCACAATATCTCTTCAAGGGGACAACCTCCAATATCGTCTTACAATAGAAGACTCAATGATTACTTAATTCATAATGATATTCATCTCGAGGGGACAACCTCCAATATCCTCTTATAATAGAAGAATAAATGATTACTTAATTTATAATGATATTCATCTCCTTTATATATACCTATATATAATTAACAATAGATGGGTAACCTCTTAATCCTAATGCAGGATCACTATTGCCCAATGCACTAATTCTACAAGTTACTCATTTATCATAATATATTTAACCCATATAACTAACTAGGGGGGATGTGTGACATATGTCATCATATCCATCAACCTGTATACATTAATATATCACATCCCTAAGTACATAACATTCCTTCCCTAGGGCCTTCCTGAGGCGATTTGTCTAGATTCCCCTAGGGGATCTTGGACGCAAATGTTAGATTTTGAAGGGCTACCTTTTCGATGTAGAAAGTGTCAACTGATGGGGCATGTTGTAGCTCGGTGCATTACAAGGAAATCCAGACCCAGAAGATCTCCTTCTTGGTGGGCAGAAGTTGATCATGATCACTATATTGCAGAACAACCAGAGGAAGCTTCGACTGATTCTGAGAATGAGAATGAAAAGAGTACCTTATCTGTTTCGACGGATCAGGAGTCTCAGCTGGAGACGGTTCCTATTGAAGGTTCAGTGGAGATTGGATTATGTAATCCACCTGAACCGATTTCCAAGGAGGTGGTGGTTCCTCCACCTATTTTGAAGGTTTCTCCTAGGAGTCAGTTGGTGGCTGGTTCTCCTAAGGTTTTGGCTGAGGTTTTGTTGCCCCCTGGGCTTCATGATTCTTGGCCTTCTGTGGAATGGGCTGCTGAGGTAGCTAAGGTAGAGGATGGCTGGACTACGGTTAAAAGGAAAAAATCTAATCCTCTGGTTCCTCCTCTAGATATGAAACTTCGGTCTTGTTATTGTTTGTCTAGCTCTTGTATGCTGTTTTCAGATTTTTGGTTTATCTGGTTTAGTTTTTGTAGGTTCCAGGTTATTTTATTTCCTGGTTGTGCTTAAGGTTTATATCTTATCTGATGTAAAGGGTTTTGGGGCCCCTTCAAAACCTGTTTTTACCTTAATCTAAAACATTCCTTCCCTCCTTGACATGTTTTTCCCTTGAAACATAAGAATAAACCAAATAATTAGTGTGCTTCAAATCATTGCACACTTATATCCAATATCTATCATCTATCTATCCATATATGATCTTGGTAGGTGATAAATCTCCAAACTTGTTTTTAAAATGCATTGTGTTCCTCTGATTCCATTCATGATAATAAATATATCACTTTGGTGTCTATGCATAATTCTTCTTCTTTTGATTCCATATACCATATTCCATTGTGCTACTTTGATTCCATCCATGACCATAGTAGGTATTATTTCTTTCATAATCATAGTGATTTCCCAATTCATTCCATGTTCCATAGGCTACTGCACTACTCTGAATCCATACTTGACCATATTATTTATTCTTTGGCTTCCATGCATAGCCATAGTGATTATAAATCTGATTTCCTATATATCTAAAATTATTGTTGTTATGACACTCCCTCACATGTATCCATGATTTTTTCCTCTAATGATGATGTGGGTGTATATATACCTCAACTATTTCTCATACTTTTACCTAATCCACCTTTTCTTCTACTTCTTCCACATTTTCCTTCTTTGTCTGTACAGTATATGAAGTGTTCATTTCTGATTGTATTGTGTCTTCATCTATGTCATTTGAATCTTTCTCATATTCTTCATCACTTGTTTAAATCTCATCCTCATGATCTACCTTGAATTTTATTGGTGTTGTTCCCACTATGATACCCTATAAAGTGACCTTTTTCTTATACCAAAACTTAATGAACTTCTTGTAAAAATTAATATTGATGGTTACTAAAGTTTATATCCATGAATATCCAATAATCATATCCATGCCATCCATATCCAAAACATAACAATGAAAAAAAAAAGTGTCCATAAAGATATTCAAATCTTTAAAAAATATAATATTCTTACCATCTACTTGAACCTCCTTGACATTGTTTTCTTTAACCTATAGATTTTGGGCCACATACATATTGATGAAGTTATAATTTATAGTAGGGTTTATGGACACAAGGACCTTCTTATTTTAAATGCATCCATAAAACTAAAAAATTGACTCTAATTTTTTTGGATCCAAACTATTTGAATCTTTATCATCCAATCCTTCTTCCTCTTTGATATCATCTATAGCCTTATCATAATCATCATTATATATTCATTCTATTTCCTCATAACATGTATTATATTCCTCATTTCCCTCATAATGTTTTTCTTCCTCATTTTCCACATCATGTTCCTCAACGTCTCCTCCTGAATCATCTATAGGTCCTTCCTCATCTTCATACTCATTTTATTTTTCTTCTTCTTCATCTGCACTCTCTTCTTGGTTATCATCATTAGTATTTTATTTGTCCACATGCCCATTTTTTCCACATCATACTTTTAAAAAAAAATTGCATTTTTTTAACACTCTCCATAATATTTTTCCACTATTTTTTATTTATTTGACACATGATTTAGAAGAGAGAAAAGCAAAAATAGGTTAAATAAAAAAACACTAAAATTTATATAAATCATGTAAAATTGATCAAAAAAGTCCCAAATTTTTACTTTCGCTTCCCTTTATGATAGTGGAACTTTAGTAAAACGTTTGTGAAAAAAATCTAAATAAAATGGCTTGTAGAGTAAATATATGAAACATCATAAAATCAAAATAAATCACTTAAATCATTTTTAAAAATTCTGAAATTTTGAATTTGTCTCTCTTGAATCTTGATAAAATACCAATAAAATTTTTATAGATAAATCACCCATATTTTGGCCAATATGATGAAATTAGTATAAACCCTAAAATATCATACTCCCTCAAATTTTATCAAAGAACCTTTATTTTTTTTACTATGACTTCCTTAAAATATTATTTACCTATAATAAATAATTTGTGTAAAAAATCACAACCGGTTACAATATATTAATGATTCCATAAAACTAGGGTTTCACCCCACACAAGTTGCCCAAATCAAAGCTCTGATACCATTTGTTATTATTCACACTTATAATATTAATAAATAATGTATATCAACACAAAAAATATATATTTGTGGGAAAATATTTACAAATAATCCATATATGCATAGATAGAATAATCACCCTTAAGGTAGGGCAACACCATACAATACTCTTTTAAGAAGGAATAACTCCACAATGTCTCTTCAAGGGGACAAACTACATTATATTTTAAAAATATAAGACTTAATGATTAATTCATTAATTCACAATGATATTCATCTCTTCTATATATACCTATATCTACTTAAAAATGGATGGGTAATCTCCTAATCCCAATGTATGTTGACCATTACCTAATGCACTAATTCCAAAAGTCACTCATTTATCCTAAGATATTGGACCCATATAAAAAAATATGGGGATGTGTTTCACATGTCAGCATCTCCATCAATCCATATACATTAATATATAATATCCATAAGTACATATCATAATATATCATGGGGAAATAAGTGTGAATGAATAAGTCATTACCAACAAAGGAAAAATTACTACACCATGCATTATTGCATCATGTGTGATCTTATATTTGACCCAAATATTGTCTTGAACCTTGTATGATCCTATTTTCATGGCTTGTATACCATTCATCCTTTCATTTAAAACTTGGTGTGTTGTATTGGTTTTAACATTTATTGGGTTGGTTGAACCATCCTTGTGATTATGATCTTTAATACATGAGATGAAGTAGACCAACATTTAAAATATATAGTAGAAACTTTTAGACATGTAAATCAATTGGACACTACCTTGAACTAATGGGAATCATTGGTTTGGTCTTAAGATCAACTTTAGGACTATGTATGAGTACCATGCACCATTATGGACTAGCATGGGCTATCTAGAATAAGTGGTTAGTCAATCCAAAGAAATAATAGACACATGTCATGTTTTGATTCAATTTTAAGGTAGAGATAACACCTACTTGAGAAAGGTGGATCTCTGAGAAAAGGGTTCAAGACTTTTGTAGTTTTTTAGCCATCTTGGGAACAAAAGAAGAGGAGTAAGGAAATAAGAAGAGAGCTAGGAGGAGAGACTTAACTAGTAGAAACCTTCAAAAAAGATCCATGAAAGGGCCTAGATCATTGGTAGGTATCCTATTGACTTGAATGTCCTATTATTTGACTAAATGGATTTTATGTGATTTTTTATTAAGTTATTATGTTGGAGCAGAGTAAGACATTTGTATTAATTCTTCTCTTTGTCATTTTCTTATAGTTGTGCTTGAGTCACCCATAGTGTTATTATCCATTCTATTGGAGTTTGAAGTAGAGATTATTCCATGATAGATCTAATCATTATATTTATTATTACTTGGGTATTATGATTTAGTCATGTAAGACTTATAATGCTCTTAAAATACACATTATTCATGATGAAGGATGGGGTAGGACTCTCATGTTGGACATGATGGTGGAATACCTAAGTCCTCTCATAATTGTAGAGAGAATATACTTTATTGGTTGTATGAATAATGGAATTATATTATTATGATCCTTGTCTTTCATCTTTTGTGTAATTCACTTTTTGAAAATAGATTCAATGTTGGTAACCTCTTGACTTAGAGATGATTGGATTGTCACCTTATGAGTAGTTATCTCCTTGACCCCAACATATCTTAACTATTGTTTACCTTTATTTTTCTTTCACATTGATGTGAACATGCCTAGAGATAGGATTCCTTCTTAAGGATGACTATATTAGTCACTCAATGATGGAAAAAGGTTGGGAGGTGAACCCACCTTTTATTGGGTGAAGTTACACCTAGAGCAAAGAGGAGATCATCATTAGCTATTGATTATTATTGTTTTTTTAATTTCTATAACTAGGTTTAAGTTGAGGATAATTTATTATTAGATAAATATATTTTATTTATATGTTAATAATTGATTGTGGTCCAAGTTGTGATACACTATTATTACGAATTTTAACAACTAAGTGTTTTGGATATTACTATAGATAACTATTGAATAGTCTTCTTATTTTTATATGATTCTAGATCTCCTTATGATATAATCATCATATTAAATTTAATCCTTATTAATATTACATATTCATGATTAAACATGGCCAATTTAAGGGCTATTTATATATATAGTTAAATATCTGATGAATGCTTGTTCATTACTTGTTGAATTGTTTTTAATGGTATTAATTCAAATGAAATATGTGTATAAAAATAATTAGTCCTATATGAAGGTGTGTGATTTAGGATACCTATAATTTGGATGATTAAGACATATGGTGTTTTGATTTTATAAATCTAGTTAAGTAAAGATAGTCATAATATGGACTATGCTCATCTAGTCTAGATCTAGTTGGCTAACCTTTGATAAGGAATAATTTAAGTAATATTAAATCTTAAATAATTATTGATCCATGCTAAGAGGAACCTTAATGGGTTTTAACCATGGATATTCCTATAATAAATCTACCAAATGAGGACTAAAATTTAGGCCTATATGGCTCTTTTGATAAAATGATAAGTATGTCATTCTTAGGTTAACCTTAGTTATATTCAGCCCTTTTATGGATAAAAAGGGAATAATTTTCATATATTATGGATGTATATATTTGATAATTAAGGATATACATATTTGGAATAAACTTAACACATTAAGTTGTGTTAGTTGTCATTGAATATAACAATTTACCTTGGCAAATTAAATTAAATTTTGATATTATTTTGGCTTAAGAATTTGTCTTGTGGAAGAGTTCCTTTGATTTTTTCTATTGAGTAAGCCATCTATAATAAGAATTCCATATAAAAATACCACATCCTTATAAAATAATATCCTATATAAATTAACTTTTCTTAATAATTTATGGCAAGGAGTGAAACCTTTAGGTTTAAACAAGGTCACCCTTGTAGTAATGAAAAAATAAAGTCATGAAGACTTAACATATATTTTATGTTTCTTCATCTTAATAAAATCTTTGGTCTAGGTTCCTTTCCTTTATTTAGATGAATATGTATTTAATTTAATCCTTGAAGTAACATCTTATAAGGATAAGACTATTTATTTCATAGGTTAAGTAGTTTCTCTAGTAGCATTTGGCTAAGTTGAAATGCTTAACAACTTTACCTATGTCAACTAAACCAATGAGAACATTGGTTGAGTATCAAGATTCTTTTTCATGAAAACATAAGATATTTTAGAATATAAAAACAATTTATGGAAGTGAGGTTTATATTTAGATACATAAACATTAGTAGTCCTTTAACAAATGTATGTTGTCTTACTTTAACTAGTTTGCCTCACCTTAAATGTCACCTATAATTCTCTTCATCTCGTGCCTTAGCCAAATTACTTAATTGATTGATTCCAATGTTATTTATTCTTTGAGGCTTTCTAAATTTTATTTAAAATTAATTTTTCCTTAGCCATTCATTAAGAACTTTGGTGAAAATGTTGGCCTTAGTTAGATTTGCCTTGTTAACTAATTCATTTACTTGGACATTGTCTTAGATGCCTTTTAAATGGAAATTTTGGTAATATTTTACCTTAGTATATTATTAAAAATTTCTTGAGTGGTTCAAAATAATCCACATGTCATCCTATTATTAACTCAAGAGAGATACCCACATGGTTTATGGTAAAGTCAATACCAGGCTAGTAGGATAGTGAGATGTTACCATGTAGCATCATCCTGATGACCTATGATCAAGGGAAGGAACATACATGGAGTGAGGCCTATAGGTTAGAGGTATATTGAGATTTTTTCACATGGAATCATATTTTTGACTCATTATCTTAGGGATGACAATACTAAATGCATAGCCTCTTAGTAGTCACCTCTAGGAAAGTGGGCTCATAGGATGCTACCATGTGACATCATCCTAGTGATCTACTACCCTAGAGATGTCTATATTGGGTGTGAACATTGTGAGAAATTAGGTTATAAGGATGTTATATCATGTATTAATCATTTTAATCCATGATTCTATAAGTGTTTGTATGAAAAGTGAAGCACGTGAGCCAGTGGGATAGAAGAATGTTTCCACATGTCACATTTTTTTCTAATCCACAACCCCAAAAAGGTTGTGTTATCCCTATAGAGTGGTAAGGAAGTGAGTATTGGATTATTTCCACATTTTTATTTTTAAAAATCACCTAATAAGTGATGGGTGGAAAGAATATCCTCAAGATCTTGACATGAAGATAGTGTGGTTAGGATAACCATTAAAGTGACCATATGGAGATTGACTATGTCAGTAGTGGCTGAGGTTAAATTTGAATACTGTCTCAATGTCATTTACATAATTAAAATTTTCCACAAGATATGAAATCATTTATAAGTGTTAGATTTAATGATCTAGGATGGTGTGATTATGAATTAGTGGCTTATGCTTGTTTGCACCTTTTGGTAGTGCATGATTTTTATTGTGTTTAGATTATATTCTAGTATCTATCCATGTTTATTATTATTTTTATCATTGAATTTGTTTTTCATGCCTATAATTTGGAAGAAAATGGGCTTGAAATTTAGGTATCAAATCTTGGGTTAATCTTGTAGAGATATGGGGATGTTTTGTATGAGTTCATCACCTTTCTAATTCTAGATAATCATGATTTATGTAAATTTAATGTGGTACATGTTACTTACTAACCATTTTATACTTGAATTATGTAGACAAGATGTCACCAAAGGAAGGAATGAAAAACACTATAGTTAGGTGTTACCATGATCCTCAAATTATATAGCTAACTAAGATCCAAGCTCAAATTTTTAGACTCGACAATGCATGATGGCTACGCTAGTGGAGTTGTTGCCTCAAAATTTTATGATATAGAAAAGAGCCTCACCACCCCAGAGAATGGATAGCTAGTTTGAGTAACCTAAAAGTTTTCATCATAGACAGAGGAGTAGTATATACCTTTTTAAGGATCTTATAAAGAAAATTATTCAGATAGTAGGTCAACTTATGAAAGCTCTAAATGTTGGATCGGGTCAGGCCTCAAGAAAATGAGTTGGGGATGGACCTTCCCTATGTTTATTTTTTAGCTTTGGAGTTATGGATCATTATGAATATAATTTTCCTAAGAACACTTGATCATGGAATACTCAAATCCTAATATGTATTGGTTATGAGAACTAAATTTTTCTATAATCCTTATTATACTTATTTTGATTATTCTATCAAAATAGGAAATGATTGTGACATGTTATATTTTTAATAACATAATAGACCTTATTGTTAATAGGCCCCTAGTAATTTATATATATGTATATGTGTGTGTATGCATATGTGGATGTGCATGATGATTTCCTATTATATTGCTTAGTTTGATAGATGGAATTTTGTTATGGTGTGACCATGCTAATGATAGATTGAAAATAGAATTGATGTTGGTTGGTAATACTAGAAATAAATCTCATATGTTATTAATTGAACTTATAGCTATGAAAAATTTATAATGACATCTCTTTTTTTAAATTATGAAATTTTTGGATACATTAATTTTTTATGTTTAATTTAGTGGTACTATTAAAGAAAGTTTCTCTTACTATTGAGATCATTAAGATCATTTGATGAACTAGGATATGGTAAAACTCAAGTATTAAGGTTATGGATTACTCTATGTTTAAATCTAATATTACCTTATGGTAACTAGTTGAGTGGTGATATTGCATCTTGTTATTAGAATAATATGAATCTCCTAAAAACTAAATGGAGCAAGTATGTCTCCAAATATTTATTCTTTCATGAAAAGAGAATGTTATATTTGAATAGATCTAGGCTGATAATTAACTTGTTTTGTATATATGAACATAACCTAACTTATGATGTTATTTATGAGTGTATGTCAAATGGTTAAGAGAGTATCTTAATAGATGTGTAGCATATGGAATGGATTAATATAACCTTACTAATTCTCAATATTATTATGCTAAATTAGTCAAATTGAGAAATATGCACTGATAATCATGATTGAGAGCCTAAAAGAGAAAATAATCATGTTGAATTAATGTGAAGTTATCTGGAAATAAAATGTATTGAATACATTTTTTATTACTAAATTTTATCATAATGGGAACTTATCAATTTTGATTGATGGAACTATTAATTGCCTTTGGCACTTGTAAATAATTATGTGTCAATAAAAATTAGAAGTGGTGAATATGGAGGTTCCTTTATATTGAAAAAATATCTTTGCATATCTCTTGACATAAATATTATGTCTACACATACAGGTGGGACCTAATTATAGATGGTATTATATCCAAATTATCATGTTAAATTAGGTATGCCTTGATTTAAATGCCAAATCTCACCTTGCTAGGTGGTGAATATAGACTAACTGTAAGTATGTCCTATAAAAAGGCACCAAGTACTAGATACTCAAGTATATCATTTTATGTAGTGGTAGTGGTATGGCACCCTCCTACATGTTATTTTTGAAATTGATAGTATTATATTTTGTAGTGGAAATGGTGTAGTATAATCCTACATGTTATTAATCATAACTAAACAACAATGATTTTGGCATGACAAAGTGGTAATTAGATCCATAAGAAATTTTATTAGTAATGTCTGGTGGAACATATTTCCCATATCAGTGATGTAGATTAATTATCTAGATAGCTAGTGGATCATTGATTCCCTCTTCCATTATTCCTTCTCCCCATGAATGGCTAGTAGGGCCACATAGTGATTATATTGTGATATAATTTTTGCTATATGTGCTTGACAAAATTATTATAAGTTATTTAAGATCTTATTTAAGTTGTTTGGAAACCATCATTATTTTCTTCTTGACTTCAAATGTTTTGATCTAAAGGATGATAATGGAACTTTTTGATGAATTTGAATTTGAATTTTATTTCATTATTAAGACTACTTGGTCTAATTTTATTGATTTAGAACTTACATGATCAACTAATATTTCTTCAAGTTATTGTGATGATTATTCATGCTATTTTATATGTTAGTATATGTATAGTTATCATTTCAAGAAAGTATAAGGGAGAAGAAGTAGCTTTAAAATTATACCTAAGTGGGTCATGGTGGGGACCTATCACAAAGGTCTAATATCCCATCCTTCCTCACCCACTAAACATGTTGGTCTTAGACACTGAGGTTTCTCAAAAGAACTAAGTTGTTTCTTCACTCTATGATTTCACATGATGAGGGATGTCTACATATTGACTATTTATTAATCTTTTTACCTTCACATGTTAGAGGCCATCATAATATTGATTATCTATTTCAATATATGTCTTAGAATGGATAGTGTATTGATGTCTTAAGGGCCACATACATATTGATTGACACATTGAACTTTGGATGGTAGACCAATTTCCTAAGGGCTACATATATACTCATTTTCACATAATTAGATAGGCTAGTTGACTGATGTCTTAAGAGCCTCCTATATATTAAATTACACATGATATCTTAGTTAGTAGGTTGAGAAACAAAGAACCTCATACATATGGATGGGAATATTATTTTTTTAGCTAATGAACTGAGGTTATAGGAGCCAATGTATATGAAATGGCATGGAAAAAGGTTGATTAAACCTTCCATGAATGTAAATATATATTAAAAATGGATACATATAATGTTTATATTATTTGTAGTATAATTGGTGTGATGGGAGGCATTTTCCCATATTTTGATTAATCAGAAGATCCTCGATATTAAATATGGAACTAGATATGGTAACACAACATTACCCCATATTATTATTATGATAGGAAGGTGAACTCAATATGGTTAAACTTCACTCAAAATGATATGACCATGGAATGATACCTAATATATTAGGATGGGTTTTTTGGTGTTTAACACATGTCATTATTCTCTTTGAATGAATGGTAAATCTGGTGAACACTTGGACTCTTGTGTTCATAATGGAGAAATTATGGATATCAATGGTTAAGATATTTGTGTTAGTGGTATGGTATAAAACACAGTGAATTACCTTTTTTAGAATTTTTCAAAATTTGACCAACATCTTATTAAATGAAAAAACTTAAAATAGATAGTTGCCTTTAGCAGGACTCACCATCATCTAATGCAACCAGTGAAGTATTGAATGGTATGTAGCCTTAAATGAAGTAAGGCTTGGGTCTAAAATTGGACCACTATCATCTCTTAATTATAGATATTATGTAGAAAGGAAGTTCAAATTATTACAATCCAAGATTGAAGTGTCCTTATAAGTTGGTCATAGGAAATTTTTGTTATACTAAAATGACAATAATATTTTTGTAGTAAATTTTGTAAAATGGAGAGGTTTTTCCTTAATTGCATGAAGTTAATTTGTTATTGTGTTCATATTTTTATATATTTTTGTGACACTAAGTGATGGTGGTCTGTGAGCAACATATTCATGATTGGTGTCACATCAAAGCCCTCTATACTGGGCATGGTGAAAGGTTGTTTAACCCTTACCTAGATGTCATGATGGAATTAGTTGAAGTCTTATCATGTTAGAAATTATGGTAGATTAATAAAATTTCTCATGACCATTTCTAGGAAATTTATGTAATAATAAGCCTTGAACAAGTAGAATAAATACTTGTATCCTGAAAATAAAATTCATGAATTATATTGTATGATAAAATCAACAAAATATAAAATATATATGAAATATAATTTTGGATATATATGAATACATTGTGATAAAGAAAATAAATAATTGACATATTACATAATCATTTATAGTGGGAAAACATCCAAGAGGTAAAAAACCCGTGAGTGATATTTAATGATTAAATAATAATAACCCCAATACAAATTCTTTTGCCTTCTCATTTCATATAATAGAATTCACAAAACTTATAGGTTGAATATGAAAAATAAATTTCATATTTTAAAGATTTCACAATAGGGGTAAAACCCTATTTATAGTGAAATACCAAGGGAGGTAATGGTTGTAAAAATAACAGATTCATCCATCCTAATAAAATCATTTAATTAAATTTTTGTAAATCATTAAATAATTATAACTTTATTATTTATTTTCATGAGGTTTTCACCTTGTGTTATTATTATTATTATTATTATTATTATTATTATTATTATTATTATTATTATTATTATTATTATTAACTTTATCGAGGCTAAGGGTCAATAATCCCACTTAGAATTATATGTTCTAACACTCCCTCTTAATGCTAAGAGGGGATAAATGTCATAGTCACATTAGCTATGAATTATAATATGTACACAATTGAAGGATTTAAAAATATTCATCATGCCAAACATTATCTTTTGAAACAAAAGGAATTATAATCTATAAACTATGAAAAATTAATTTTAGGCTAGCATGATCTTGAGTCTACATTTCATAGTTTCTCATGAATAATCACTAAGTTTTGAGAATTTTATAATATAAGGACCTCCATTAAAAATTATGTTTTTAATGTATTGGGGTAAAAAATTAAAAAATTCACATGAAGTTTACTCAAATCACATAGCTTCCACACAAAGTTTACAATGCTTTACAATGAGAAAAAAGTATAAAAAAAGATAAGAAACACATGGATGTCAGGAAGTGGCATTGTCATGCACACTCCCCCTCAATGGTAAATTTGAGAGAAATATAATTGCATAAAAATGACAAAACTTAGTAGCACCAAGTGGTTTTATGAAGATATATGTCACTTTTTCATCTATAGGATAGAACTATAGATCAATTTCACCATTGAGGAATTTGTCTTGGATAAAATGCACATGAAATTTAATATGTTTAGTTCTTTGGTGTTACATAGGATTTTTTTTCATAGATATACAACTTTGGTTATCACAATGAAGGATGACATTGTGATAAACATCAAAATTAACTTCTCCCAACAACCTTTACATCCACACTACTTCTTTTGTAGCTTCCATAACACTTATATAATTTACTTTAGTAGAAAAGATAGATAAAATAGGTTTATTCTTGTTGATCCAAGTGATATCACCTACACCAAACTCAAACACATATTCAAATTTAGATTTATGATCTATAATATCACCAGTATGGTCAGTACGATATTAACCATATAATTTAGCATTATATATCAAAGAATAAAATAAACAAAAATTAATTATTCCTTTGATAAAATTAAGAATTAATTTAGCTAATTTCCAATTATCTAAATATGGATTTTGAATAAATCAAGAATAAACACCAATAACATATGAAATATATGAGCTAGTAATGGTTAGATAAATCAAACTACCAATAAGTTGATATAAATTAGGTTATATTTTTCAAATACAAGTTTTAAATCAATTTTAATACCAAATTTAGTAAGATTAGAATAAGATTTATAATATATATTGTTAAACTTAATGATAACTTTATGATCATACTGATATTATGATACAATAATAGATTGTTTATCTTGAAATATAGACATTCCTAAAAAATGATGTAGAATGCCTAAATCATTAATTTTAAACATTTTATTTAGTTTATATTTATATTTATGAATTAAACTATAAATATCATTATTAATCAACAAATAATCAACACATAATTTAATTATAATCGAATGACTATTTTCAACTTTAAAAAATATATCAATATCGGAGTAGCAATTAGAGAAACCTAATTCTTTGAAAAAATAATTAAATTTAGAATACAAAGATTAAGGATATTTTTTAAAACAATACAAATATTTATGTAACTTGCATACATAATTTTATCTATTAGGGTCAGTGAAACCTTTAGGTTGAGTCATGTATATTTTATCTTCTAAATCACCATTGAGAAATGCATTATTAACATCTATTTGATGGATAACTCACCCATTTTGAGATGTAAAAGAAATACAAAGAATAATAGTACTCATTTTTAATAAAAGAGTAAATGATTTAACATATTAAATATCAAGTTTTTGAGTAAACCTATGAATAACTAACCTAGTTTTAACTTTGTCAATTTTACCAATTGAATTATATTTGACCTTATAAATCCACCTACAACTGATAATGTGTCTTTTAGGTGGAAGAGGGACAAGATCGTAAGTCTAATTTTTAATTAAATTGTTAAATTAATGGTACATAATAATGTTCCATCTATCATATTGAGTTTCTTCCTCAAATGATTGAGGTTCACATTCATACAGTCACTAATACATGATAAGAATTTTGTTTTCTAGTTAATTTATTAGGGTTATCAACATTAGAGTATTGGATTAGGGATTTTACCCATTTAGGTATTTTATATTAAATATGAAACTCAAGGGGTTATTTAAACTCTAAATTATCCAAAATTATATCAACTTCCTCAAGGGTATACCTTTCACTATAATTAGAAACATGAGAGTTAGGTTCATCAATATAAGAAAACTAAAAAGGTTTCATAGAGGGCTCACAAAAGGTTTTTTTTGAGAATAAGAACATTTATATTCTTAATTATTTGACATTTATAAGGATCATACAATCTTAAAATTTTTGTATTACCTCCATAACATAAAAATTGTAATAATAATAAGTGGTATCAAGCTTCTTTCTTTTAACTTTAGGAATGAAGATAGAGTTACGACTACCAAAGAACCTATGATGGGCCACACTAGGTTTATTTTTAATATACATTTATAAAGGGGTAGAAAGATTCAAATATTTGGTAGGGAGTCATTTTATAATATTAAAAATATTATTCATGGCTTTAGACAATACAATTCTAAGAACATTTGCATATTTAAACATTGTTCTATCCATTTCTATGATGGTGCAATTTTTCTTTCCAGCAATACCATTTTGCTGAGGTGATTAGGGAGCTATTAATTACATTTGAATACCACAATTAATGAAAAATAATAAAAATATTTAATAATATATTAATTATAATTATTATTTCTTAATATCTTAATAGAAATACCAAATGCATTTTCAACAATAGCTTTAAATTCTTTGAATTTAGACAACACATCAAATTTATTTTTAATGAAAAATACTAGATCATTCTAGTGTAATCATTAATAAAATTAAAAAATACAAATAACCATTTAGATATATAACTTTAATATGTATTACAACCTCATAATGAATAAATTATAAAGGATGTGAGAATTCACATCATGATTCTTGTGAAAGGGGTTAGTATGTTGCTTACCACATAAGCAAATCTCACAAGTTTCATGATGAGATGGGATAAAAAGAAGTCCAACAATAAGATTATTTGAAGACATATTATGTAAAATTATAAAATTAACATGTCCTAATATTTCATACCATAATTGAGATTTATTTTTACTATGTAATGAAAGAAAACATGTAGAATAAGGAGAAAAGAGATATAAACCATTCTTTTGAACACCTTCAACAATCAAGAAAATAGATTGATTTATAATGGAATAGTTATATTTAAGTAATGTTTCAATTAAATTATCATTTTTAAGTTGACAAAAAAATATGGAAAATTCTTTTTAAGCTTAGGTACATAGAGAACATCATTTATGATAACATTTGAAAACTTTACTTTTCCCTATGTAGTTACTTCTAAAAATATATTATCTCTTAAGTAAAATATTTTAGAGATATATATATATATATATATATAGAATCACATATAATATTAGATAATAAATTCATATGGTGTGATGAACTTATATTTAAAATCCACTCATTTTCATTTGAAGCAATTAAAGCATCATATAAAGAAATACCATTATGATCTTGATTGTTGGTCTAATTAGGGTTTTAATTCTTCTACTTGTTTTGATTAGATTTATTCCCTTTTTTATTTTTAAAATATTGACTGTTATTTATGACCTTATTTTTATAATAGGTTTCACTTCTATGACCAAATTTATCATATAGATTCCAATTTTCATTAAACTTAGGTTTATGATTCTTATTACTAGATTTCTTATTCCCATAATTTCCTTTAGCAAAATGAGGGTTATATTTTTGTTATTTAATGATATCAAAAAAAATATTTAAGATGATAAGTTTTTAAGTGTCATTCTCTTTAGAATCAAAATTTGTCATAACTTTCTCTTCTTAAATCAGGAGAGCAGAGAAGGTGGTAAGGTTAGGGAAATTTTGCTCAGTTTGATACATAGAAATAAAAAATGAAATGAAAATTTTAAAGTTTTTATGAATATTTAAATAAATTATAAAATAAATCAATTGACCTTAAACAAAATTAAAATTTCATCCATCTAACTAGGCTTTAATGTTTTTAATTTTAGCAAGAAAATTCACAACTTTCCCATCACCTTTCATAGATGTAATTAGCAATTCAAAGATTAACTTCATAATCTTTAAGAGATGAGTGAATTCATGCTTGGATCCATGCATTTTTCAATCATCAATAGAAGACTCCTCATTACCGATGTGGAGAATGAATTCATCCTTAACACTCTACAAGATAATGGACATAATTTATCATGATTTATGTTGAAATGAATTGATTAGATCGAGGGTCATGTGTCATCCAGAAGGTTATTTTTCAATCCTAACAATAATATTCCACAACTTACATGCCATAAATTTATATTTAACATAAATTTCACATATATTATAGTTATTTCCATTAAGCATTTAAGATTTATCTAAAGAAAAATGACGTGAATTCATGGCTTCCCTTCAAACAAAACATCAAACAAATACTTAAAATGAAACATTTTAGTGTTAATTTTAATTTAATTTGATAGTAAATCAAATTTTGAAGTGAAATCATATAATAATTTTTCAATTTAATGCTAGAAAAAATAAAACATTATGATTAAATAGGGTGTCACAAGTGTTACAAAAATACTCTAATTTAAGAATTTTTTTAAGAAAATAAAATTTTTAATGATTTTTTATATTATGTTTGTAAAGTAAATTAAATAAAAAGTTAAACTATAATTAATTACACAATTTAGATATAAAATAATGAAAAAATATGTTTATAATTGCACAAAACTAGGTGCTGAAAGAGTCACACTTAGAACTACCACCTAAAAATTATTATTAAAAATGTTATAAAATTAATATTAGGAGGTTTTAAAACATAAAATAGACCACATAGATGTGTTTTAAAGGTTATAACACCTAGGGATCAAATGGTTACATGATTATGTTTGGAAAAATATTCACTAGGTCAAAAGTTGAAACAAGTTTGATAGGCCAACTAGGGTTTTAAATACGTAAAGTATTGGCACACAAACTAAAAAATAGAATTAAATTTAAATTAGATTTAAAAAATTGATTTGACCAAGTCAAAAAAAAAAAAATTATGGGGTTTTGAATTTGGGACCTACTTAGTTGTAAGTTTTAGGAAAATAAAATTTACTAATTTATCTAAGAAACTAGTTAAGATTTAACATGTAATCATTGATATTTAAACATTTTTTATTTTATTTTTAATAATAATAAATGTATATATATATATATAAATAAATATTAATTGTGCATTTAAAATGACTAGTAAATAAAAATTACTTTTCTTTTAATGTTTAGAGTAAAAGATAAAGAAAGTGGGGGCCATAGGTCTACACAGATAATTTGAAGTCTAATAAAAAATTATTTAATAAATAATCTCCAAAACTATGTAACATAAGCTACATAATTATATATTCATATTGGTTCCCATGTGGAATTTCAAGAGATTAGATATCCCTATATAGGTCTCAAATTTTCTTGAAAACTTGGCAACCCCATAGTTTTGTTTGATAAAAACAACTTAACCCTCAAAATAGAATATTTGATAAAGAATTAATTATTTTGAATTGCCCAGGCTGAAGTATGGTGCCCTTGTATATGTCTTGGAGATCCCATAAACTTGTACATGCACTAAAAGTTCTTGAAAGTTGTTTCAATATTTCATTTTTTTCTTATGATGAAGGAATTTACAAAATTGAATATTGACTTAAAAATCAAATTTTTGAGACATTTTGGGCTAATTATGGTACCTCTAGGAAAATGGTGCCAAAAGGAAGTTTGAAAATGATTTTTAGTTGCTTTGGATGCTTGATGGAGGTCTTAAAAGACCTAATGCTAAGATATATGGCTCCACAAAGTAAATGATGACCTATAAAAAAATATAATATGCCTTCAAAGTTGTAAAAAATATCATACTAAGATAAGATAAATAAAAATTTTGTTTGACAAAGCTTTGCACATGGCCTAAATCTTCCAACAAAAACTATTGTCAATCATCCATTCATCTCATGGATATGATTCCATAATAAAATTAATAGAATATTAAATTTATATGAAACATAATGTTAGATCTAGATGAATAAATTATGCCAAAGAGCATATATAATTAACACATTACATTAGCATTTAAAGTGGGAAAACCTTCAAGAGGTGAAAAACCCATGATTGATGTTCAATGGTTGAGAAAAAATAATCCCAATATAAATCATTTTTCCTTCTCACTTCTTCATATAATGGCCTTCATAAAACTCATAGTCTGAATATGACAAAGTAATTTCATATTTGAATGGTTTCAAAATAGGGGTAATATACTATTTATAGTGAAATACCAAGGGAGGTGACTGATATAAAAATAATGGGTCCATCCATCTTGATAAAGTCATTTAATTAAATTTTGGTGACTTATTAAATAATTATAACTTTATTATTTATTTTCATGAGGTTCCACCTCAAGTTAATAAATAATATATTATTATTATTATTTAATAACTTTAATAAGGCTAAGGTTCAATAGTCACACTTAGGATTAAATAGTCTAAAAATACAAGTCTAAAGTGGTTATGTCACATCGTTTTATGTGCGTAAGAGGATTGGTGTCAAAATATTAATAATATAGGGTTGTATAAACCTTGAGAGGTAAAATATGACATAGAAGATTATATTAATGTGGGTCAGACCCTCATATGTTCTTAAAGAGAATCTAAAATAATAAATAAATAAACTCAAGGGTTACTAAAAATATAGAGGAATAACATGATTGGTTCCATGTGGTAGTTGATCTCCAAATTTTAGGATTCTCTTAAGAGATACAACAAATATATCATATTATGTGCCTCCCTAGGATGGCACATAGATAAGTCAGAATGATGTTCTAGTAGTTAAGTGGATTTAGAATCCTTTTTGGATGAATAAAGTAGTCCAACATCAAGGATGATACCCTTTTAATGGGAATAATGTCATGCACCTCATGAAAAATAAGTGAATTCAATTGATTATTGACATAATATTCCATAATAAATATTCATAACCCTACCAAGTAGAATATAATGATCTCATCTTGGATACATAATAAATGTGGGACCATTGATACTCTTATTTGACTCTATAAAATAATGTTATTCATGACACATTAAGACGTTCTTCAAATATGGACAAGGTGACTATGCTAGATTGATAGTAATATTCCCTTAAAAATTAAAGTGACTAGTAAATAAAAATTACTTTTCTTTTAATGTTTAGAGTAAAAGATAAAGAAAGTGGGGGCCATAGGTCTACACAGATAATTTGAAGTCTAATAAAAAATTATTTAATAAATAATCTCCAAAACTATGTAACATAAGCTACATAATTATATATTCATATTGGTTCCCATGTGGAATTTCAAGAGATTAGATATCCCTATATAGGTCTCAAATTTTCTTGAAAACTTGGCAACCCCATAGTTTTGTTTGATAAAAACAACTTAACCCTCAAAATAGAATATTTGATAAAGAATTAATTATTTTGAATTGCCCAGGCTGAAGTATGGTGCCCTTGTACATGTCTTGGAGATCCCATAAACTTGTACAGGCACTAAAAGTTCTTGAAAGTTGTTTCAATATTTCATTTTTTTCTTATGATGAAGGAATTTACAAAATTGAATATTGACATAAAAATCAATTTTTTGAGAGATTTTGGGCTAATTATGGTACCTCTAGGAAAATGGTGCCAAAAGGAAGTTTGAAAATGATTTTTAGTTGCTTTGGATGCTTGATGGAGGTCTTAAAAGACCTAATGCTAAGATATATGGCTCCACAAAGTAAATGATGACCTATAAAAAAATATAATATGCCTTCAAAGTTGTAAAAAATATCATACTAAGATAAGATAAATAAAAATTTTGTTTGACAAAGCTTTGCACATGGCCTAAATCTTCCAACAAAAACTATTGTCAGTCATCCATTCATCTCATGGATATGATTCCATAATAAAATTAATAGAATATTAAATTTATATGAAACATAATGTTAGATCTAGATGAATAAATTATGCCAAAGAGCATATATAATTGACACATTACATTAGCATTTAAAGTGGGAAAACCTTCAAGAGGTGAAAAACCCATGATTGATGTTCAATGGTTGAGAAAAAATAATCCCAATATAAATCATTTTTCCTTCTCACTTCTTCATATAATGGCCTTCATAAAACTCATAGTCTGAATATGACAAAGTAATTTCATATTTGAATGGTTTCAAAATAGGGGTAATACACTATTTATAGTGAAATACCAAGGGAGGTGATTGATATAAAAATAATGGGTCCATCCATCTTGATAAAGTCATTTAATTAAATTTTGGTGACTTATTAAATAATTATAACTTTATTATTTATTTTCATGAGGTTCCACCTCAAGTTAATAAATAATATATTATTATTATTATTTAATAACTTTAATAAGGCTAAAGGTCAATAATCACACTTAGGATTAAATACTCTAAAAATACAAGTCTAAAGTGGTTATGTCACATCGTTCTATGTGCATAAGAGGATTGGTGTCAAAATATTAATAATATAGGGTTGTATAAACCTTGAGAGGTAAAATATGACATAGAAGATTATATTAATGTGTGTCAGACCCTCATATGTTCTTAAAGAGAATCTAAAATAATAAATAAATAAACTCAAGGGTTACTAAAAATATAGAGGAATAACATGATTGGTTCCATGTGGTAGTTGATCTCCAAATTTTAGGTTTCTCTTAAGAGATACAATAAATATATCATATTATGTGCCTCCATAGGATGGCACATAGATAAGTCAGAATGATGTTCTAGTAGTTAAGTGGATTTAGAATCCTTTTTGGATGAATAAAGTAGTCCAACATCAAGGATGATACCCTTTTAAGGGGAATAATGTCATGCACCTCATGAAAAATAAGTGAATTCAATTGATTATTGACATAATATTCCATAATAAATATTCATAACCCTACCAAGTAGACTATAATGATCTCATCTTGGATACATAATAAATGTGGGACCATTGATACTCTTATTTGACTCTATAAAATAATGTTATTCATGACACATTAAGATGTTCTTCAAATATGGACAAGGTGACTATGCTAGATTGATAGTAATATTCCCTTAAAAATTAAAGTGACTAGTAAATAAAAATTACTTTTCTTTTAATGTTTAGAGTAAAAGATAAAGAAAGTGGGGGCCATAGGTCTACATAGATAATTTGAAGTCTAATAAAAAATTATTTAATAAATAATCTCTAAAATTATGCAACATAAGCTACATAGTTACATATTCATATTGGTTCCCATGTGGAATTTCAAGAGCTTAGATATCCCTATATAGGTCTCAAATTTGCTTGAAAACTTGGCAACCCCATAGTTTTGTTTGATAAAAACAACTTAGCCCTCAAAATAGAATACTTGATAAAGAATTAAATATTTTGAATTGCCCAGGCTGAAGTATGGTGCCCTTGTACATGTTTTGGAGATCCCATAAACTTGTACAGGCACTAAAAATACTTGAAAGTTGTTTCAATATTTCATTTTTTTCTTATGATGAAGGAATTTACAAAATTGAATATTGACTTAAAAATCAAATTTTTGAGTTTTCTTGGGCTAATTATGGTACCTCTAGGAAAATGGTGCCAAAAGGAAGTTTGAAAATGATTTTTAGTTGCTTTGGATGCTTGATGGAGGTCTTAAAAGACCTAATGATAAGATATATGGCTCCACAAAGTAAATGATAACCTATAAAAATATATAATATGCCTTAAAAGTTGTAAAAAATATCATACTAAGATAAGATAAATAAAAATTTTGTTTGACAAAGCTTTGCACATGGCTTGAATCTTCCAACAAAAACTATTGCTAATCACCCATTCTTCTCATGGATATGATTCCATAATAAAATTAATAGAATATAAAATATAGATGAAACATAATGTTGGATCTAGATGAATAAATTATGGAAAAGTGCATATAGAATTGACACATTACATTAGCATTTAAAGTGGGAAAACCTTCAAGAGGTGAAAAACCCATGATTGATGTTCAATGGTTGAGAAAAAATAATCCCAATATAAATCATTTTTCCTTCTCACTTCTTCATATAATGGCCTTCATAAAACTCATAGTTTGAATATAACAAAGTAATTTCATATTTGAATGGTTTCAAAATAGGGGTAATACACTATTTATAGTGAAATACCAAGGCAGGTGACCGATATAAAAATAATGGGTCCATCCATCCTGATAAAGTCATTTAATTAAATTTTGGTGACTTATTAAATAATTATAACTTTATTATTTATTTTCATGAGGTTCCACCTCAAGTTAATAAATAATATATTATTATTATTATTTAATAACTTTACTAAAGCTAAGGGTCAATAATCACACTTAGGATTAAATACTCTAAAAATACAAGTCTGAAGTGGTTATGTCACATCGTTCTATGTGCGTAAGAGGATTGGTATCAAAATAATAATAATATAGGGTTGTATAAACCTTGAGAGGTAAAATATGACATAGAAGATTATATTAATGTGGGTCAAACCCTCATATGTTCTTAAAGAGAATCTAAAATAATAAATAAATAAACTCAAGGGTTACTAAAAATATAGAGGAATAACATGATTGGTTCCATGTGGTAGTTGATCTCCAAATTTGAGGATTCTCTTAAGAGATACAACAAACATATCATATTATGTGCCTCCCTAGGATGGCACATAGATAAGTTAGAATCATGTTCTAGTAGTTAAGTGGATTTAGAATCCTTTTTGGATGAATAAAGTAGTCCAACATCAAGGATGGTACCCTTTTAAGGGGAATAATGTCATGCACCTCATGAAAAATAAGTGAATTCAATTGATTATTGACATAATATTCCATAATAAATATTCATAACCCTACCAAGTGGACTATAATGATCTCATCTTGGATACATAATAAATGTGGGACCATTGATACTCTTATTTGACTCTATAAAATAATGTTATTCATGACACATTAAGACGTTCTTCAAATATGGACAAGGTGACTATGCTAGATTGATAGTAATATTCCCTTAGAGATGATGCTTATAAGGTGAGTGGATCATGAAAATGGTAAGAATTATCTAATCAATACTTAAATTATTACCTTATGTTATAATTTATATTATGATTTTACTAGGTGTTAAATGAATATCACTTCATTACCATGTGAATTGCTTGGTAAGCTAACTGGATTGGTTTTAGTAAATGATCTAGCATGATACAATTATAATATTTAGCTATTAGGATAGTAGATTTCATGGGTGAAATAAGTGTGAAAGAATAGGTCATTATCAATGAAGGAAAAGAGGACTACGCTAGTTATTATTGTATCATGTTTGATCCTATATTTGACCCAAATATTGTCTTGAATTTTTCCTAATCTTATTTATATTCCTTATATAGTATTTGACCTTTCCTTTAAAACATTAAATATCATAGTGGTTGTAATATCTCTTGGGTTGGTCTAATAATCTTTTTGCTTATCATATTTAATACATGAGATGAAGTAGACCAATGTCTACATTATCTAGTGGTAACTTGTATGCTTGTACATTAATCAGTTGCTACCTTGAACCAATAGGAATCATTGGGTTGATTTGAGAATCAAACATAGGAATCTATATGATCCACCATGTTCCATTATGGACTAATGAAATATCACCCATTATGAATGCATGAGAAGGACAATATAAGTGGCTGGTTGATCTAAGGAAATAACAAACACATGTCATCTTTTGATTTGGTTGTAAGGAGGAAAGAACACCTATTTGAGGAAGGTGGATCTATAATAAAATGGTTTAAGTAAGACTTTTGTAATTTTTTTCCACCTTGGGAACAAAAGAAAAGGAGAAGGGAAAGAAGAAGATAGACATTATATGGAGAGACTTAGTTGGTAGAAACCTTTAGAAAATATCCATGGAAGGGCGTGTATCGTTGGTAGGTATCCTATTGAAGTGAATGTCCTAATATTTGACTAAATGAATTTTTTGTGATTCTTGATTGATTTATTATGTTTGAGAGGAGTAAGTCATTTGGATTAATTCTTCTCTTCATCATTTTCCTATGGTTGTTATTTAGTTTCCCATAGTTTCGTTACCCCTTGTGTGGGAGTTTGGAGTTGAGATATTACTCCATGATATATCTAACGATTGTATTTTTTATTACATATATATTATGGTTTAGTCATGTAAAACTTATTATGATTTGAAAATTCACATTCTTCATGATGGAGTATGGGGTAGGCCTCTCATTTTGGACATGATGGTAGGCTACTCAAGTCCTCTCAAAACTATATACATAATATTTCTGAGAGGTTATATACCTAATGAGATTCTATCCTTTTGATCCTTGTGTTTTTATTTGTGTATTTCACTTGCTTAAAATTGATTCAAGTTTGGTAACCTCTTGACTTATAGATGTTTGGATTGTCACCTTGTGAGTATTTATCTCATTGACCATATGACATATTTACTATTGTTTACCTTTATTTTCCTTGCACCATTATGTGAACATCCATGGAGTTAGGAGTCCTACTTTGGGGTGCCAAGAGAAGTCATTTGATGATGGTAAAAGGTTTAGAGGTGAACCCACCTTCTATTGGCTGAAGTTGTACTTAAAGTAAAGAGGTGATTATCTTCAACTATTGATTATGCTTGTTTTTATGCTTTTCATAACTGATTATAAGCCAATGATTATCTATTATCAATCAAACCTATTATATTTATATGTTAATTAATAGGTATAGTGATTACAAGCTAATTTTATTAGTGGAATGTTCTATTTATTATGATAGAGATATATATTGAGTAGTCTTATTTTTTTTATATGATTTTGGATCTCCTTATGATATACTCATAATCTTAAATGGAATCCTTATGAATGTTGTATGTTCATACCTGAGTGTGGCCAAATTAAGGTGATTATGTGTGTGTGTGTGTGTGTGTGTGTGTGTGTCTATATGTATATGTATATATATATATATATATATGTATATATATATATGTATATATATATATATATATATATGTATATATACATATATATATTTGTATATATGTATATGTATATATATATGTGTGTGTGTGTGTGTGTGTGTGTGTGTGTGTGTGTGTGTGTGTGTGTGTGTGTGTGTGTGTGTGTGTGTGTGTGTGTGTGTGTGTGTGTGTGTCTGTATGTGTGTGTGTGTGTGTGTATATATATATATCTGTGTGTGTGTGTGTAACTATATATATATATATATATATATAGTTGAATATCTTATGAATGCATGTACATTGCTTATTGAGTAGCTTGTAATGGTATTCTACTTCAAATGAACTATATGCATATAAAGAATCAATCCTATATGAAGGTGTGTGATTTAGGCTTCATATGATTTGGATGATTAATAATTATTGTGTTTTACTTATATAAATATGGTTATGCCTATCCATTCATAATGTGGACTATACTCATCTAGTCTATTTCTAGTTGGCTAACCTTTGATAATGAATACTTTAAGTAATATAAAATCTTAAAAAATTCTTAAGCTGTGTTAAGAGGAAACTCAATGGGTTTTGAATATGGATATTCCTAGAAGGAACCTATCAAATGAGGACTAAGTCTTAGGCTTATATGACTCTTTTGATAAAATGATAAGTATGTCATGATCAAGTTAACATTGGTTATACTTAGCCCTTTTATGCATATAAAAATGGAATCCTTTCCACATATTATGGATTTATATATTTGGGATTAATCCTGCCCATGTGTCAAATAAACTTAAGACATTAAGTTATGTTGGTTGTTGTTAAAGATAATAATTTAGCTCTGTAAAATAGACTAAATTTTGATATTATTATGGTTTAAGAAGTTGTCTTATGGGAGACTTCATTTGATTTTTTTAGTTGAGTAAGCCATATGTAGTAAGAATTCCCTATAACAATACCACCTCCTTATAAGATAAGAGATCATAGATCTTAGCTTTTCTATAATAATTTATGATAAGGCATGAAACCTTTAGGTTTCACCGAGGTCACCCTTGTAGAGAATTAATGAAAGAAGAAGGTCATGAAGACCTAACATCTATTATGTGTTTCTTCATCCTAATAAAAACTTTAGTTTAGGTTCCTTACCTTTATTGATATGAATATGTATTTGAGTTAATCATTGAATTAGAATCCTATAAGAATAATCCTAGCTGGTTCATAGGTTGAACAATTCCTTTAGTAGTATTTGCCTAGGTTGAGCTACCTAGAAATTTCTACTAAGTCAACTCAACTAATGAGAATATTGGTTTAGTGTCAAGATTATTGTTCATGAAAACATAGACTCCTTTATCATAATAAAGATATTTTGGGGAAGTGAGGTTTTGTTTTAAATGTATAAATGGTGGTAGTCTTTTGATAGATGCATGTTGCCTTATTTTAACTGGTTTGATTCACCTTAGACATCCCCTATAATTCCATTATGCCTGTGCCATAGTCAATTCGATTTATAGATTTATTTTTAATTTATTATTTCCTTGCTCTATTTGATTTAAAGTGAATCATGTCTTAGCCATTCATCAAGACCTTTGATGGTAACTTCTAGCTTAGTTAGATTTTCCTTGTCAACTAATTCATCTGCTTAGACTTTATCTTAGATGCCTATTTATGGGCCTTTTGTTAGGATTTTTCATTAGTTATTTTTTTATTAATTTCCTAAGTGGTTTACAAGAATCCATGTATCATCCTCCCACTGATCCTAGAGTGACATAATCTTGGTTTGTTGTATGACTAGTGTTAGGCTAGTGGGATGTTTCTACTTAACATCATCTTAATGACCCTTGATCCTAGGGAGGACCATATAGGGAATGAGGCCTCTAGGCTAGTGGGATGTTTCCACATGACATCATATCAATAACCCATTTACTTATGGATGATTGTATTGAGTACACAACCTCTATGTATATAGGCTTGTAAGATGCTATAATGTGGAATCATCCCAATGATATGTTATCCTAGATATGCGTATTCATTTTATAAAGCCTTTGATTAAGTGGGATCATGAGATGTTTCTACATGGCATCATCCCAAAAACCGACTATCTAAGAGATGTCTATGTAGTTTATAAAACCTTTGCATAAGTGGGCTCACGAGATGCTACAATGTTTCATCATCTTAGTGACCTACTATCTTAGAGATGCCCATACTAGGTGCAAGGCCCATGAAAAATCAAGTGAGTGAGATGTGACAACACAACAAAATCATATTTCTTTATAATTATGGAAGCATCCATATTAAGAACTAATCATCTAAGTTAGTGGGTTAGGAAAATGTTACCATGTGGCATAATTTATACTACTCCATAACCCCAAATAGGCCATGATAGCCCTGTGGAGTGGAAAGTTAGTGATTAGTGGATTGTCACCATTTGGTGCTTTCAAAAAAGTTTCATATGAAGAGACAGGTGGAAAAAATGGCCCCAATAGCTCAATGTGAAGTTAGGATGGCTAGGGAAACCATCAAAGAGACCACATGGAGCCTAACTACATCAATAGTGGCTGAGGTCAAATTTTATTGCCATCTTAACATTATTTAATTGTTAATATTTGATGCAAGCCATGAAATGGTTTATGAGTGTTGGGCCAAACTATCTAAGAGTATTGGGTTCTAAATTCATAGATTACACTTTTATGATCCTTTTGGTATTGTAGGATTATTATTTTGTTTAGATTATATTCTTATATATATTCATGTGTGTTAGTGTTTTGATCATTAAAGTTGTGTGTCATGCATGTCTTTTGGAAAAATAAAATCGGCATGACAGATAGACCATCTAACTGATCACTCTATTTAACCATTAAGGTGATTCATATTTCATATAAAACTAATTTTTTAATTATACATGCTATTAAATTATTGGGTTATAGAAATTTTGATAATTTAGAACAATAATTTACCATAAATTTTACTATTACCCCAAAATTCATGGGTCCCAATCTATTTTATAAATTTCATTATCTTCTAGTACATGAGTTATAAACACTCAAGCTATGTCATCTACAAGAACTTTTTTTTAGAACCAAATCTTTTACAAAAAAATAAGTTCTATCTTTAGGCTCTATGTTGATGGTGTTATAAATTTCATCACTACAATATCCCTTTAGTTTCCTAAAAGTAGTATCATCCTCTAAGCCACTATATATGTGATCCTTATGAATTCATGGAGTTGATGACTCGTGATTTGACAATTCCCTTTATTCCTAAGGAATATAGTATGCACGACATTTATAAAATTTTAAAATTCATCAAATAAAAGGGTAAATATAATTTTGGATGAAATACCATATTAACATTGAAAACAAAAAAAAAAAAAAAAAACATCTTCCAACATATTATAATTTAGTGTCCTCCTACTTGGATGCACTCTATACTCTACAACCTTGGTGACTTTTGAAAACAAATCCACCTAGGCATCTTCTCCAAATTTAAGAGCCATCATTGTTATATTACAAAAAATAAATCACATGAGATTAAAACAAATATATTAAACCATATCGAATCATAAAATAAACATCAATGTGAGATAAAAACAAATCTATAAATTATATTAATATAAATGTAATATAGTACTTACTTTAACTTATTATCCACATAATATATAATATTTTATATTATTATTCCATCAATGTGATTTATTTCACTTATTATTCTAACAATTATAAAGTTTGGCATGAAAAATTGTTAGAATATTATTTAGGGTGTTATTATAGGAACATGGGAATAGGGCCAAATTTAGAAACTAACTTAATATTTTTACCTGCCAAAGTAAAGTACTATAGGTTTCACTTGAGGAAATAATTTTTTTGAACTAACTAATGAAAGCCTTTGACAATAAATCACTTTAAAAATTCTAAAGTTTAACATCAAAAATTAAATAATGTTCCTCAAATTGAAAAAAAATTCAAGAGATTTTATTTTTTAAATAATGCATTCATTAAATCATTACAATCATTTACTTGTTTAATAAATTTAAAACCTTATTCCAATCTTCACCAAGTTCAAAATTTTATAATGTCACATTATTTTCATAAGAAAATTTAAATATAAATATCAATTCACAAATTAATTCCTCTAGATAATAACTATACATGAATCCACATGCCATGACAATCTATAAGTTCAAAGATTACATTTTAAAAAAGTGGCATTTAATGATTGCACTAAGAATCACCAAATTTTATGTCAAATGTAAACAATTTCATAAATATAAAATTATATTTTCTTTCATGCTTCACTATAGTAAATTAATTATTTTCTGATCAAGGGTTAAGGGTCCTCACCCATTCATAGGCAATGAGATAACAAAAAAGTATATCCTAGAAAAAACCATGATATTACATCCCAATTGTAGCACCCCAAAACACTAATAATAAATAGTGTCCATGGAAATCACATAGGTATCTATGCAAACATATCAAAACATCCCATTGTCTAATCCTAAAATATAGAATAGGGAAACTAGGGTTAAATGGGTAGATATCGTCTAGGGCATAATAATGGTAAACTTAGATAGTAGGCTAATAAATTTATAAACTTAAAAAAATAATATTTTATTTTTTATACTGAGAAATGTTAAAATAAAAGTAAATATATGGTATATATTAAAATGATAATGAAAATAATATATTTATATGATTTATATTTTAATATAGATATAGAACTAGAACATGAAGGTAATAGATTGGATCTAGATTATAAATCATACATCTGATTTTAGATATTATACATTTATGGACTTAGACACTTGCATCTATTTGAGATGGTTGCATTGATGTTTATATCTAAATTAGACATAAATATATAGTATAAAATACTTGTTATATCTAGATGTGAGCACTTAAAATATTCTAGGTTTTATATTTCCTTATGGTGTGCTCAAATCTAGATCATGGGTTGTCAATCCTTGTCAAATATTAAAACCCTAGTTCTTCATTTTCATAATGTCTATGGGAAAAATGGGTTCATGGAATCACAGTGTTGAGATAACCCCAAAGAAAATTTTTCTAGTGGGTGATACCTACATATCCATTACTCTAAAGAGGGTCTTAGACTCATGTAGTTCTCCCTTATGTGTGGCTTGTGCATGCATAAGGATGCAATGTGTGATAAGTACATCGAGTGACCTAGCTTGTAACATGAAAAATATATTTTATGGGATGATATTTGAGTACTTACAACTTATATATGTGTTTCCATTATGATTTGTATAGAAATAAGGGAATATATGGAAGTTTTTCTCAATTGAATGTTTGATTTAATACTTTTGGTATTTTACAATATGAGTTGTTTGGTTTGTGCTAGGTGAGGAATAAATGAGGATAGATCATTCATATATACAAAAAAATTTGGATAATATCTTGCATTATATAACTTAGGTTGACCATAGGTATATG
>JARHVA010003724.1:652500-787500 GCA_037957365.1 Torreya grandis | reverse complement strand
ATGTATCTAAATCATATAATTGTAAACTATGTAAGTGTGGAGAACATGTGTCCATGATACACACCCCACTATAATTTGAAACTAAAAACTGTTGTAAGTGTGGAGAACATGTTTACATAACATGCCCCCAATATATACATGAAACTAAAAACTAGTATGAATGTGGGTAACATGTTTATAAAACATTCTCCCACTATAATTTGAATCTATGAATAATATTGAATACATGCCTATATGGCATGCCCCCACTACTATGACCCCCCTTTTTGAGGTGAGTGGAATTATAAAATGGTAGTTACTTTTCCTCAAAAGAATAAGTTAACCATGTAAACTATGAATGTATCATGTAACATATGGGATAAACATGTCTAAGTACATATATCATTTGAATCACATAAAATGTGATCAAATTAAGGTATAAGATACATGATATAAATCATGGAAATGTCTTGAGAATAACTTCACAAGCTCAACAAGCAATCAATGAAACACATAAAATAACTAAAAATCAAATTAATATACATACATACATACATACATACATACATACATACATACATATATATATATATATATATATATATATATATATATATATATATATATATTAGAGGACACATTCTCCCATACTTGGATAAAAGGTGAGTTTCTACCCTACAATTAAGATTAGCTCAACCATGAAACCCAATAATACTTATAACCTAGTGAGTGTGAAAGAACCAAGTCAACCCATACTATAAATATAGTGAGGTTGGATGATGTAATTACTTTTATTCTATAAACATAGAAATATTGAGTGATTTAATCACCTCAACCATACCAAAATTGAACCAATTATTACTTCATATTGGCTCAATATAGTTTTTAATAGTCCAACTTAGTGATCTAAAGTCTATATAAGCATTTTGAAATCTAAAAGTTGATTTAATTTTTCAATTTAGGTGCCATTTTCATATCATATGAAACTTATGTATATCTCGTGTAAAAACATGTGTATAAAAATGGTACCACTGTATATAATTCTACCAAAACTATGTATCTAAATCATATAACTGTAAACTATGTAAATGCATAAAAAATGTTTCCATTACACACACCCCACTATAATCTAAAATTGAAAATTGTTGTAAGTGTGGATAACATGTTTCCATAACATGGCCCCAATATATACATGAAACTGAGAACTGGTATGAATGTGAAGAACATGTTTACAAAACATTCCTCCACTACAATTTGAATCTATGAATAATGTGGAAGACATGACTCTATGGCATGGCCCCACTACTATGACCCCCCTTTTTGAGGTGAGTGGAATTATAAACTAGTAGTTACCTTACCTCAAAATGATAAGTTAACCATGTAAAATGTGAATGTATCATGTAACATATGGGAGAAACATGTCTAAGTAGATATATCATTGAATGACATAAAATGTGATCAAATCAAGGCCTAATATGCATGATATAAATCATGGAAATTTCTATAGAATAACCTTACAAGCTCAGCAAGCAATCAATAACACACAAAATAACTAAAAATCAAGTCAAAAGACAATGTTTCAAGGAGACATAAAATCATGGGCATGTTCAAATTCCTCAAAATCAAAGGGATAAGACTTAACAAATATATACAAAGTAAGTAATGAAATTTTAAAATGTCAACAAACCATGACATATGCAAATATCACAACATGAAAACATAGTCACATGGGCCAGAATCAATGGATCATATTCAAATTCTCAAACAAGTAATACAATGAATGATAATAGAAACAAGAAACCCACTCAAGGAAGTGAAAAAAAATATTTGACAACAAGCAACCAAGATAAGCATATCATAATAGTTCTTATATATATGTGTTAGCAAAAAATGTTAAGAATATAGCATATCAAGTATATTGTGAAAGATATATGCATGGATAAAGGCATGTGTAATTACATGAGATCAAACATGATGATGTAAAGTGATCATATAATAATATAACTTGGATGTATCATGATCAAATAATTTGATGCCCCCAATGTCCACATGACATGAGTAGAGGGAATACTCAACATTTAAAAAACCATGGATCATGTATATGTGTATGCCTATGTCACACTCAAAATATACATTAAACATGTGTATATATAAATAAATGATATATTATACACTAACATGGATCTAAAACATAGATGCCAAGGAGCTAATATAACATGTAAATGCTAAAAATAGTTTTGTATTTTTTAATATTTGTTGATTTTTTTGGTATATTATTTTAGAATATTTGGGAAGATTTATCAAATAATTCCTCATCATCAAAATGTGTAGGATTACTTGAGTAATTTTTAAACCTTTTTATAGTGACACATGGTCACTTCCTTGATGTTTATGTTTAAGTTTTTTCTAGAAGCTACCAATGGGGAAGGGTGGCCATATACATCATGGTGTAATCAAATCTCCCTATCCTTAATAGTAAAAGTGATACACATATTTATAGTATTAAATGTTGCATCTCAATTAACAAAGCAATGTTGTCCAAATTTAAATGTCAAAAGTGGAACCTGATATAATATACATATGATCATGGGGACCACATGTGATCCAAAGGATATTTTAAGGTGAATGTACCAAAGATATTCTAGAATAAATGGGGATTATGTTAATTCAATTATATTATGTCCCAACTATTGAAGGAATGTCATGTTACAAATTATATATCCCAATTATTCTGATCAAACTTGAGATGTTGATAATATATACATTAATATTAGCATTAATAGTTAGATCTTAGTTCCTTGGTCACTGTTAAGGATGGTTTTCATGTACAACTTTTGAAGTATTTTGTCTTTTCTTCTTGTTGAATATAATTTGTATGTGACACTCAATCTAATGTTTTTAAATTTGGTTGTGAAATGCCTCACATTGATTTTTATGATTACCAATGATATGATGATATTTATAATATGGTGATCCTTTTTTATAAACAAAATACTCCCTAATGTATTCCTATTAGAAGGTTAAGATATCATGCTATGTTAAATTAATATTGAAAGTATTGTATCCATAGTATCTGAGTTTGTTGTGATCTAGAAAATATACTATGGATTATTATGAGATATTGACACATTACTTACATGATGTGTTTACATTTGAAACTTGTAAGTTTGAATTAATGTGTAAGCCAAGAGAGATGTATGGACTAATAAACATTTACTTATTCATATATTTCATTTTTTCTTTACATTTCTATTGATTTGGTTTCATATTCTCCAAAGGTGAGTTTAGCTTAAATGTAATAGGACTTGTAGGTGTAAGTAATTTATGTGAGAGATGTGCAAGTGGATAAAAAATTAGTTTTTGTAATGTTTGATCTGTCATATCACGAGTTAGATCATCATCATTGTCATATTAATCTAGAACATGGCCATATTGTTCATTGATATTAAAAAATAAAGGAATCTCAAATGTTTTATTTTATTTTGGTTTTGGTATTATAAATTCCTTTGGAAATGGTTCTTGTTCTTGATGTGCATCAATGTGAACCTTGGTGTTTAGTGATTTATTTGAATTTAGAGATAAAATAGTCATTGTACTTAAATCACCTTTTTCAAAATTATGTATATTTTTAGGTATAATACATTGTTCACATGGCACCAATGTAGGGATATAATCTATGATGGAATGTATTATTTTATAAAATTTAAAATGTTCATCATTAACATGCATTGAAAATAGGGTCTTATTATGTACAAATTTTAAGTATCAATGTAGTGTAGATGGGATAGACTCAATTATATGTATCTAAGGTTGACCCAATAACATAATATAACATAATCATTCAGACATTAATTCAAATGTAGTTTGAACCATTTTTGGTCCCACTGACACATCTAAATTTATTTGGCTAATCAGGGGGCTATGTGAATTATCAATCCCTTAAAATGTGTAACTTATTTTTGTATAATATTGGTATTAATACTCAAAAAATTTAGTAAATTTTTGTTATAAATGTTTAGGCTCGATCCATTATCAATGATCTCCCTTTTAATTAAATTTTTATGCATAAGAACTTGTATGAATAAAGTAAAATCTTGGTCAATGATATCCTTGGATGGTAAATATGTTAGATCAAAGGTAATGAGTTTTACATTTTTTTTAGATATTAAATAATATCTAAAAAGTAAGGTGGTTCAATATTTCATAAAAACTAGGTATCATGCATGCATCATATCGGATATCATTATAGATAGTGGATTGATTTGTAAGGTTGAATATTTTTATCTTATTATGCATGTTTCTTAGTTGATCAATAAGGTTTTATCCCTCAAATTTTATCACTAATTTTGGCTTAGGAGGCACTGTTATATATTAACAAGTGGAAAATTATTTTAGATACCTTTATTCTTTCAAGTAGTGACAATTTTGACCATGTAATCTAATATAATTCATGGATGAATAATGGGTGGAGGATGGTGACTATCACTCAGATAAGATCTAGGTGGATAAATTTTTTGAGAGCAATCATGCTAACACCTACATACTAGCTCTATAATATTACAAAAGGAATTATTAAGAGAGATTAAGTTTTGATTTTATTATAAAATCCTCTCACTATATTGATATATTTTCTATTTTGTTAAATAATAGGTATTATTAAGAAATTATAGTAACAAACCACAATTATAATTATAAATTGGAGCCCAAAATGGGCTATAGATGCATCCATATTCTACATGTTTGTAATAAAATGAAATCTAATTTTTAACTTGTGAGATATTATTAAATTTATAATAAGAATGGAGAATTAATAAACCCCATATCAATATCTTAGGTTTTAAGGACTAGAGGTTAAGTCACCAAATATTTAACTGTAAAATATAGATTAGGGAATATAGGGTTAAAAGGGTAGAGAGTCTACGGAAAAAGGATGGTAAACTATCTCTATAGAAATCTAATTAATCTATAAACTTAGATAAATAATATTTTTAATTTATATAATAAGATATGTTAAAAATGAAAAGTAAAGCTATGTTAAATATTAAACTAATAATTAAAAAAAGATAATTGATTCTAATGGTAATAAGATATTTATTTATAATAAGAATGAAATAAACTAGATCTAGATTCGAGTCTATAAATTACACCTCTATGGCCTCAAACACTTGAATCTATTTGGGATGGTTGCATTAAGGCTTGTGTCTAACCTTCATATAGGTGTCCAGTACATAATGCTTTCTATATGTGGATGTGACCAACTAGGATATTCTAGGTTTTGTGTCACCTTCGCTCTAGTGTTCTTAGATCTAGATCATGTGTTGTTGCTTCTTATCAAATAGCAAAACCCTAGTTTTTCATATTCATAGTGGCTATGGGAAAATGAGTTAGGTGGAACATGATGTTAAGTTAACCAAAAATACCCCTCTATTAGTGGGTGATTTTTACTTAGAGATTACTCTAAATAAGGTCTTAGAATCATGTAGTTCTCCCCTATGTGTGGGTGTGTGTGTGCATAAGGATGCAATGTGTGATAAATAAGTACATAGAGTGACCTATCTTGTGACTTTTAAAATATGTATCATAGGTTATTACTTAATTACTTCAGACTTATACATGTGTTTTCCTATTAATGATATATAAATAGGGGAAAATAAGGAAGTTTTTCTCACTTGAATTCTTGATTTAATGTTTTTTCTTTCTTGCCTTATGATTTGAAGAAGTCTTTGATAAGTGAAGAATGAATGTGGATTGATCATGCATATATACATATCATTTTGGAGAATATATTACATTAAAACACTTAGGCCAACCACAGGTATATGTTTCATTTTTAAATTGGATGACTTTAAGGCACTAGACACTTATGTCAAGATAGGACACTTGCATCGATGTAGGCTTTTGATTGGGACACAAGTGTCTGGGAAGCTAAAAAACAACATAGGTCCAAAAATTTAAAAAAATAGAAGATAAGTAGGTTTATAACATTCTAATCTAATAAAAGGTTTGATTCATCATAATAGTATTGGTCAGAATATGAGACAAATGTTTTATCATAAAGAGATAGTGTATGCAGGAATTTAAGCAGTGGGAAGGGTATAGAAGATGAAGATATTGTTATGAATGGTAAAGGCATTATAAACCTATAAGTTGAAGTATTGGAAAAAAAAATCACAAGGAAGCTATAGATATGAAATGCAAAAACAAGGGTAGGTCATATATATTCATAAATGAAGCATATCAAAGGATGCTAATACAAATGAAGGCACATGCATAAATAGGCAATGTGAAATACTAAACAAAGTTACACAATGTGGGATAAATCCTCACAAGGAAAAACTCACTAAAATAAGAAATAGCTATCTAAGACACTAGAAAATGTGTGAAAAAACATGAAATACATACTCTAACACTCCCCCTCAAGTGAAGCTAGGGGTTAATAAAATCCAAAAAAGAAATATTGGCATATCCACAATATGAGTAATGACAACTAGGCCTAATAAGATACTCATGTACAATATGTATCCATGAAATGAAGATGGAAAAACCTTGAGCATGCCACGTAACTCAAGGAAATGAGGTGATAAAAAAATCTTCATGAAGATATCTATAACCTAATGCTGAGTTAGAATATACTCCAAGCTAAGAATGACATCCTAAATGTGCTAATGAATGAAGTTCATATGTACCTTAATATTCTTGGTATATTGATTCTCAAATAGGTTATGATATATATGAATTTTACTCAAGTTTTCACACCAAATTACAATGGGTGAATCTTATGTGAAGGCAAACTCTATCAACAACTGATGAAGACAAATAACCTAATAACTCATTGTAACTATTTCCCTGTACTCAACCTCTATAGATGAAAGTGCAATATCCTACTTCTTCTTACAGAACCATTTAATAGGTGAAGAACTAAGATAAAATATGTATCTAAAAGTCACATTCCTATTATCAAGAGAACATTCCCCATTTGAATCACTTTATCTAACCAATTGAGTAGAACCCCTTGTCTAATTTAATTTAAGATGAGTAGTGTATCACATATATCTCAAAATCCTCTTCATAACCTACCAATGAGTATCATGAGGGTTATGTGAAAACCTAGATACAATCCTAAATAAAAATTAAATGTCAAGATGAGTTTGGCTCAAATACATAAGACTCCCAACCATCTATCTACATAATATAATATTATAAAGTGGAGTAGTAGAAGAGGTAGTGAGAATCACTCTAGACTGAAAAGGAGGACTTGGCATGAAATTATCCAAATAGATCAAGTATATGCTTTTGTTAACTCAAATAGATCCCTCTATCTAACTATTAAATCTATAGACAAAGGAAAAAATGTAGAAGGCCAAGATATATCATGTTAAATTATGTTAAAAGTGCTTACTGAATATTTTAAATTTGTAATGAGGAGCCGCCTATGAGAAGTATATATTCGACATACAATACCATAATAATAATGTCCTCCTTAATATGTTAAATATACACTATGGGATCATAGTGACATTGAAAAAATCTATTAGAGAGAATAAATGAATCCATCTTCTCATACCAAGTTCAAGGGGTCTATTTGAGACCATAAAGAGACCTCCTAAGTTGACAAAAAAGATAAGAATGAATAATGAATAAACCTAATAGGCTACTCCATATATATTTACTCATATAAGTCTCAATGTAATAAATCACTCTTAATATCCATCTGATATACTAGCCAACCTTGTGATGCAGTAAGAGAAAGTACAAGCCAAACATAATCCATCTTGGCAATAATGGGCATAAAGTCTTAGAATAGTCAATACCTTTCACTTTTAAGAATCAATTTACAACAAGACATGCCTTATACTTGCCAATGGACCCATTAGTTTCATACTTGGTGTGGTAAATCCATTTTCACCTAACCAAAGTTATTCCCTTAGGAAGACTGACCAAATCTCAAGTGTGATTCTTCATCAATGAACAATACTCATCTATCATCATATCATCCCACTCATGTATCCCATGATCCTATGAAAAATATTATAGATCTCCTAAGAACACCAAAAAAAAAGTCTAGTACTCTATAATGTGCATGATGATGTTGAGTATATGGAAGATCCTATATTAAATATTCTACCTCATAAACTATATTATGATCCCACCTAGGCATAATGGAAACATTATTGTGAATAAGCTCCTCATCTTCTATATATACCTTAAGATTCACTTATGTTAGATCCTCAAATAATAAATCCTTAATAGGAGGTGAATCATGGGAATAAGAAGAAGTAGGCATGGAAGAAGATGAAGAGTCATGAGATGTGAAATGCCCATCAAACTATACATGTGTTCAAAAATGAACATCATAAGTATCAATATCTAAAATATGATAAGATCTCATGTCTTTGAAATACCATAAATAAATAAAAGGTTTGATTTTCTTGTCCAATGATTTCTTTTTCTTCTTTGGTACAAATACTCAAGCAAGGATCCTAAATACCGAATAAAATGAAAAATTAGGCTTGGATCTAGACCAAGCCTCCCATGGAGTCATATGCTCACGTTCTTGATGTGGTGTGTAGTTTTAAATTTTGTTCATATAATTAGTTACCTCTACCCAATAGATAGGAGGTAAATCCCATGAATGCATCATGTAGTTATCCATCTCCTTTAGAGTTCAATTCTTCCTCTCTAATAAACCATTCTAATATGGAGTGTGTGCAATAGAATACTGGTGAAAAATACCATGGGCTGATAAAAAAATACTTAACTCTTGACTAAAGTAACCCCCCATTATTTGTATGAATCTTCTTGATGCGACTCGATGACTATTTATCAACCAAAGCCATAAAAACTTTAAAGTGAGAAAATACATTAGTCTTATACTTGAGGAAATAAATCCAAGTACATGTTGAGAAATTATCAATGAAGGTAAGTGCATAATTAGCTCCATTGAAAATTTTAGGAAAGACCATCAAATCATTGTACACAAGCTCAAATGGTGAATAAGCTCTCATGGTCATACCCTTAGGAAATGGATCTTCATATTATTTTTCTAATGCACGATTAAGGTAGACTCCATAAAAACATGAAACTATAGGAATACACTCTATCATACTATTAGTTCTCAACTCCTTTAAATATATATAGTTGAGGTGTCTAAATATCTCATTACAAAGTCAACTCATAGATTATGCATGAGAAACTAAACATGTCCCTAAAGAAAGAGTATCATCAAAACCATAAAATAGTAAAGTCAAGAACTATGATCAACAACACCCTATGAAATGAGTGTTTGTAGCTCTAACAAAGCTCAAAATTCATCACCCTATAATTTAAAAGTCACCATCTTGCCTTGACTAGAATGGTAAATATGATACACTAAAAATATATTGGTGGTGATGTTTAGAAAAAATAATGCATCATTAATGCAATAAACAAATAGATGTATGTCACCCTTCCCCTTGGCATATATAAATTAATAATATCCAACCTCAATGTTGGAAGTGTAATTTAGACCAAGATATACAAAGGACTCCTTGGTAGAAGTCATATGGTATGAAGCACTAGAATCTAGAACCCAATAGTCTAAAAAAGATAATTGTATTCTCCTGATAGCATTAGTTGCTTTCCCATGCTCATAAGATGGTGAAGAAGTGGAGATAGAGATCTTATGTTTCATAATGGCATACTATAAGGCTTTCATTCCTTTAAAACACCTAGACTCTTCATGCTTAGTCCCCCCATAATAGGATCAAGATATGTTACACTTATTCTTAGATTTGGAAGATGGTTTGGGTTTAGATGTAGAAGTGTTGGTTGGATTATGTGCATTTTGAGGTGAAGGAGGATTGTTTTTCTTATTACCCTTAGATTTTCCCTTATACATAGGATGTGAAGCCAATAATTATTTTTGAGAGGTAGAAGACTCAAGGTGAGAAAATTTGGTTTCTTCCCTAGTTAGTCTCTCACAAAACAAATCTAAATCTAGCATATTGAATGTGATACCTAATGCATCCATACTAGATAAAAAGGTAGTAGTAAAGATTTGTCATGGGCCACTCAACTTAGACAAGATTAAGTATAAAAACCTTCATCCTTTTTATCTCATCCATTCTCCTTCAACTATGTCAACAAATGATTAAACTTTGTGAGGTAATATATAATGGAATCAAAGTTCTATGGATTTAGTGAAGTAAGCTCCACTTCAAGTTGCATTGCTCTCAAGTGGTTTAATTTCCAAAATAGGCCCTTTGACTTAGTCCACATTTTTAATGGAGAATCACACCCATTAAGATGAAACAAGAGACTATCACTCACATATCCCCTAATCAAGCCCATACATTCTTCAAACTTCCACTGACGCTAAATTTTTTCAAATTCCCATGTGAACTGTGGTTGTGTTTTGTTCATTAGGGACCATAATCCTTTGTGATTTATGATTTTTTTTTCATTTAATGTCTCTATGTGTGGTAATTATGTGTAGTTAAAGGCTCACAATAGTCAACACCATATGTATAAGCCATGCTAACTAATCATCAATATCTGAAAGAATACAAAGGGTGCATAAAATTAGCACCAAGATAACCCCCCAATAGATTGTATTATATGATCCCCCCCAATTTTGGAATTTTATAAAATAGTTAATTTTTACAATTTAATGAAATTAATGGATAGATAATAGAAAAATATGCACTTTAAAAAAATAGAAATCAAAATTAAGTTATGTTTCAAAATTCATAAATGTTATGATTTTTGATAAAAATAGGCTAAAATAATTAAAAAACACTACAATATAGTTTTAATGATCAGCGTGAAAAAAAACATAGTCATTTAACCACTTGTTGGAACCATAATTTTGACACTGACTTAAAAAACCCAACAAAAGTTAAAAATAAGTACCTGGGTTACCCTTATATGTGTGCAAGTGAGCTAGACTTCCTAAAGAAAAAATCCAATGTTGTAAAAGCAAAAATAAAAGGAAAAACTTGATTTTTTGAGAGAAATGGAAGTTTAATGATTTTTCAAAGCTCATATCCCTCTAATAAGATGAAAATTATAAAAAATAATCCAATGACAAGTTTTGTTCAAATCTGATGAGATCTTTGAACATAGGTAAGAGAAAATGATGAAATGATGCTAATACTTGAAGGCATAACTAAAAATATTGGTGAGATTGTAAAAGAAGATGCCTTAGTAAAAAAATCAATACCTAGCCACCAAGGAATAACATAGAATCAATTCTACAATAAGGTAAAAAAATAGTTCCACTTTAATGCTTTATTTGCTAGTCCCAATCTCTAAATTTCATCACTAGCCTTCAAAAATAATCTCTAATGTAGGATGCAAGGAAAAGACAAAATATTTTCAATAGTTGATCCTTTATCCAATATGTATATCTAAGACAAGAAAATTAGAAAACTCCAAAAACTCCACCTTTCTAAAAAAGGTCAGATCTAAAGATAAAAATAAAGATGCCATTGTGTTTTTTAATTCTCAACTAGGAAAAAAAAACAAAAATGATGCCAAATTCCAACACTATTGTTCGAAGTAATACACCTTTGGTTATGTTTTTTTTGTTTTTCAATACATAGAAAAAATATCTCAATATTTTATGTAATATGCCTCCTCTTAGTAGTAGATATGAGTAAAGAAAAGAATAGAAAAATAATAATGTAGATTTCAACACCTTGGCTCAAAGCACCAAGCTTGGAAAAAGAATGATGCCAAAAGATCCAAAGGATATCCTAGCCAAAGCCACCTTGAGAGAATCTCAATATATCTTTCCTTAGATATATTCCAAACACCTCTTTTTTAGGTAGATGTGAAAAATTCCAAAAAAAATGAATTCCTATAATCAAAGCACCAATCTTGGAAAAGAAAAAGGATTCAAAAGCAAAAAAAGATACGCTTACTTGAGCCAAAAGAAGATATCTCTATGATTAGCAATTATATTTAGATATCTTAGTATATCTTCATAGCCTCTCTTCCTAAGGAAATTGTAGAGCTCTATAATCAATAAACCAAAACTTTAAAATCTTTGAAAAGTCTGTAAAGAGGCACCAAGATCTTCTCACCCACCTATATTCTACATTTCCTCTCTGCAACAAGGGAAGTAGAATACAATTATTTAAAAATTAAAAGACTACAGATGTTACAACTTCTTTAGGGCTCTAGTACCATGTTAAGAATGGTAAAGTCATTCTAACCCTAGAATCTAAATTGGTGGCAACAAAACATCACAAGGAAGCTACAAATATGAAATGAAAAAACAAGGGTAGATCATATATATTAAAAATAAGCATATCAAAGCATGATGTAAAATTGAAGGAACCTACATATATAGGAAAGGATAAATACTAAACTATCTAAGCTATCCAATGTGGGATAAAATCTCACATAGACAAACTCACTACAATATGAAATAGCTAGCTAAGACACTACCAAACTTGAGAAAACACATGAAATACATACTTTAATAGATATATCCATGATATGTATTTTACAAGTGTATAAGACTAAGATGATATATAATTCATAAATAATGTCTACACCTACAATACATCAGACACTAGGGAAAAATGCCAAGAAATAGGAAAAAATATTGCATAAACTACATTAACCCAAAGACATCTCCACATGAGGATAACCAAACTTAATATAAGAATATGTACCAAATCCAACCTCTAATTAAACTTATGAATCCACCACCATGATAATGATATGTTTTAAAATTACCTCACCTTTAAACTTAACACCAAATTCATCTAATACTACAATTTGATAATTCAACTAGTTTGAAACAAATTCAGCTCAACCACTGAAATATCCACCATGATGACAAAATTTTATGGGAGGTTTCATCTTATTTATACCCAAACCTACACTAGAAAAATCCAAAAATCCATGACCATGACCATGCCTATCACCCCTATAAAATCCTAGTTGCCTTCATGCAGTATTCCTACTACCACCTAAAAAATGAGCTTCACCCCTTTCTTTCTTTGAAGGAACCACCTTTAATTCTATACCACTCATGTGAAGAATAAAATTAGCCACCTTAACCACTTGAGTATCCAAAAACAATGTTTATAGAGAAATTATTTTTGAAATGAGATATTTGAGTCCTACCAAGTTAAAAGGAAAAATTACCTCACCATGGCTCAGAGATGGATTCCATGAAAAATTAATCATTGAATTATAAATAATCCACCAAGGTTTCAAATTGATTTTCCACCATTTGAAACACACCTAGAGTGACTAATCTCATACTTTCTTGACCTATGAGAGGAAGGGAGTGAGCATCAAGGGGTAAAAAAATAATAAGCATACTCTAAGTCACTACTTAAGGGTGGTATAAAAAAGGTCTCCACAATTTTGTAAATAAAAACCCTATCTTCCATAATGTGAATAAATATTTATCAAAAATGAATTAAATTGCCAATTTTTATTACAACATACATCTCCCAAAAGAAACTCCATAATGAGAAAAATATGAATGGAATTAAAAGGATCTAAAGAAACTTGTGTAGTTGAATAGGTGAAATGTATCATGTGAATTCCATTTCTCATTTCCCCATATATAGAGTAATCATGAGATCAATGTGGAAAAAAACCATCAACTCTGCAAGCTCTATCTTGAGATAACCTAGAATCACCTTTAAATGATCCAAAAAATAATCACATAATATAATTTGAAACAACACACACTACCAAATTAAATTACCAAGGACACATAGATATCTCACACACCCCACACTTGAAACCCATAATAATTCATAAATAGGCCATCAAGGCATAGTGAGGAGTTATCATAATAATTGACACGTGATCCACTACTATAAAAGATCATAAAAAATAAGTGAGGGAGACAAAAACCATAAAAAGGGGGAGGGGGATGAGTCAAACCAATTCCAAATCCTCTAACCCTTCTCAATAATTAAAAATATTACAAAACTGGTAAACTTCATCTTGGGAAATGCCATAATTATATTGGAGATTAGAATGAGAATTTTCTTCCTCAAACTAATGCACAACTAACCAGTCAACAAATCATGGAAGAATATTCCAAGAAAGATCCATAATGTATCTAATATTCTATAAAACTAAATACTAATAGATGAAATACCTTATGACAACCATGGAGACCCTTATATAATTAGATGGTCAATTTCACATTATAAGGCTATCTCAAGGCCTAAAATCATAACTTGATATTTCACTTAATTTTTGGTTCCATGCATAAGATTTACAGAAGCATCTCTAATAAAGGATATTGAATAATACCTAATAATTCTCCTTGTCCCAAATTCACCTGGATTTCCATGATTTGTGCCATCAAAATTTAGCTTAAAACAACTAGCTATGGGAAATACCCAAACAAAGTGATTGGCCCATATGATTATATCATTCCTTACCCTTGACTCATTAATAAGAGGAATTTTTAGAAACATGCACATGGGATTGAATGATATATTTCAAGATGAAAGATCATTTTATAATCCATGAGCATGAGTTAAAACTACCTTAAAAATTATAATTTCTTCTTTAGAAAGCACATCCTGAAAAGACCAAGATTTTTTAACAAAGATCTAAATGTTTTTTTCCTTAAAAATAAACCGAATAAGAATCATAAAAATATATTTCCACAAACTAACAATGACATCATAAGGTGACCCTAAAATCTAATAAATAAGGGCTAGGTTAAGTAATGTGGGTTGAGCATAGGCCCAATTGAGCTTACCATAAAACTAATTCCAATTGTTATTAATGAATAGACAATTGAATAAGAGGTGATCATTTGATTCCTCATGAGAGAGGAAAATAACATATCTTGAGGGTCATTCCACACCCATTTTTATTAAATAATCTTGAGTGATAATTTTAACTTGATCATGTATCCAAGTGAATGCACTAGTTTTGACTAAACCACCTTTATGCTAACAAAGATTTTGAGACTAGGAAAAAAGGGATAAACAAATTTTATAAGTATATACCCATGTTCACCACCATCTACTCACCAGAATTGGAACTCATCCAAAAAAATATCTTCCTCATTATTTATGAAAACTCTCCACTTAGATAATAGTAACTAATAGACTTGAGACCTTATTATTTTGGTCAAATAGGATTGGATAATTGTTTATACACCTCCATTTCTAAGCTAATATCCCCTCCCCAAAGACCACATGATCCAAATAGTCAATCATATTTTATCCCATATAAATGTAAAGGATTACCTTATATTTAGATATCCATCGATCCTCTCATAACATATTGTGTCCATTCTAAGAGTCCTATTAGAAACTATCATTCAACCCATTGTGGATATCTAAATAAATGTCATTGTAACTAAGGGGGTAATGTGAAAGCAAAAAAATGTAGTTTAATTATTATAATTAAAATTAATTAAAAAGTTTTTGGGAATAAAATGATACACACCACCAATTTAGTTTGATTAATGATTATTAGTGAATTTTTCTCTAAAATACCTAAAATAAAACCAATTGTCTAATTACATTTCTAATGGCAACATTCAATTATTTAAAAAATTAAGTTGCTTACATGTATTAATTATTTTATATCATCACAAAGAATTGTGATTTTAAATATTTTAATGTTATTCTTCATTTAAATCCATATATCTTAAGACAAATTAGTTTTAATTATTTTAGTACATAATAAATATATAACCCTTAGATAATCTATATTTCAATGGGGCATTTAGTTCATGTAAAATAAATTGTATTAAATATCAATAGATGATCATGAAATATTGAGAACATTCCATGTCATGTTGGGATGTTTTAGACTCTATCAACACTTTAGAGGGCTATCATTGCTTCTATGAAGCAAATTTTACATTATATTTTCTAACTAATAGAGGCATTTGCCATGCTGAGGATTTGATTGTGGAAAAATCATGGAGTTCTTGATTAGATGCAATGCTTGGCCTCATCTCAATTTATTTTCTTGAAATAATAGTGGGGGGAGTTCCATGTTTTATTGAGAGGGTGTGAGTAGTAAATAAGATGGGATTTATCATCTCTCTTCACATATGTGATGTATTTTCCCACATGCCCAGATGGCCTTGCCTCATAGCAAGTAGGGTTTCTTTAATTTGTGGGCACCAAGATGGTTTTTTAATTCACATTTTCTAAAATGTGAATATCAATGTTCATGACACAAGTGATCATCTAGTATAATTATATGTATGAAAGGCATGCAGATGAAAAGGTAGAAGTAAAGATTTCGAATGGGCCACTCAATTTAGACAAGATTAAGTATACAAACTTTCATCATTTTTATCTCATCCACTCTCCTTCAACTATGTCAACAAATGCTTAAACTTTGTGAGGTAATATATAATGGAATCAAATTCCTATGGGTTTAGTGAAGTAAGATCCACTTCAAGTTGCATTGCTCTTAAGTGGTTTAATTTCCCAAATAAGCCCTTTAACTTAGTCCACATTTTTAATGGAGAATCACACCCATTAAGATGAAATAAGAGACTATCACTCACATATCCCCCAATCAAGCCTATACATTCTTCAAACTTCCACTGATGCTAGATTTTTTAAAATTCCCATGTGAACTGTGGTTGTGTTTTGTTCATTAGGGACCATAATCCTTTGTGATTTACGTTTTTTTCATTTAATGTCTCTATGTGTGGTAATTATGTGTTGTTAAAGGCTCACAATAGTCAACACCATATGTATAAGCCATGCTAACTAATCACCAAGATCAGAAAGAATGCAAAGGGTGCACAAAATTAGCACCAAGATAACCCCCCAATAGATTATATTATATGATCCCCCAATTTTGGCACTTTATAAAATAGTGAATTTTTAAAATTTAATGAAACTAATGGATAGATAATAGAAAAAAATGCACTTTAAAAAAAATATAGCTCAAAATTTAGTTATGATTCAAAATTCATAAATGTTATGATTTCCCATAAAAATAGGTTAAAATAATTAAAAAACACTACAATATAGTTTTAATGGACAAAATGAAAAATAACATAGTCATTTAACCACTTTTTAGAACCATAATTTTGACACTGACTTAAAAAACCCAACAAAAGTTAAAAATAACTAGCTAGGTTACCCTTATATGTGTGCAAGTGAGCTGGACTTCTTCTTAAAGCAAAAAATCCAACCTGTTAAAAGCAAAAATAAATGGAAAAACCTGATTTTGTGAGAGAAAAGGAAGTTTAATTATTTTTTATAGCTCACATCCCTCTAATAAGATGCAAACTATAAAAAATAATCCTATGACAAGCTTTGTTCAAATTTGATGAGATCTTTGAACATAGGTAAGAGAAAATGATGAAATGATGCCAATACTTGAAGGCGGAACTAAAAATATTGGTGAGATTGTAAAATAAGATGCCTAGGTATAAAATTCAATGCCTAGCCACCAGGGAATAACACATAATCAAATCTACAATAAGGTGAAAAAATAGTTCCAATTTAATGCTTTCTTATTTGCTAGTCCCAATCTCTAAATTTCATCACTAGCCTTCAAAAAGAATTTCCAACGTAGGATGCAAGGAAAAGGCAAAATATTTTCAATAGTTGATCCTTTCTCCAATATGTATATCTAAGACAAGAAAATTAGATAACTCCAAAAACTCCACCTTTCTAAAAAAGGGCAGATCTAAAGATCAAAAGAATGATGCCATTGTGTTTTTTAATTCTCAACTAGGAAAAAAAATAAAAATGATGCCAAATTCAAATGATTTTGTTGTAAGTAATACACCTTTGGTTATTTTTTTTTTGTTTTTCAATACATATAAAAAAATATCAATAACTTATGTAATATGCCTCCTCTTAGTAGTAGATCTGAGTAAAGAAAAGAATAGAAAAAAAATAATGTAGATTTAAACACCTTGGCTCAAAGCACCAAGCTTGGAAAAATAATGATGCCAAAAGATCCAAAGGATATCCTAGCCAAATCCACCTTGAGATAATCTCAATATATCTTTCCTTAAATCTCTTCCAAAAACCAATTTTTTAGGTAGATGTGAAAACTTCCAATAAAAATGAATTCCTATATTCAAAGCACCAATCTTGGAAAAGAAAAAAGATTAAAAAGAAAAAAAACACTTATTTGAGCCAAAAGAAGATATTTATATGATTAGTAATTATATTTTTATATCTTAGTATATCTTCATAGCCTCTCTTCCTAAGGCAATTGTAGAGATCTATGATCAAGAAACCAAAACTTTAAAATCTTTGAAAATTCTGAAAAGAGGCACCAAGATGTTCTCACCCACATATATTCTACATTTCCTCGCTACAATAAGGGAAGTAGAATACAATTATCTAAAAATTAAAAGACTACAGATGTTACAACTTCTTTAGGGCTCTGGTACCATGTTAAGAATGGTAAAGTCATTCTAACCCTAGAATTTAAATTGTTGGCAATAAAACATCACAAGGATGCTACAAATATGAAATGAAAAAACAAGGGTAGATCATAAATATTAAAAATAATAATATCAAAGCATGATGTGCGAATTAAGTCACATACATATATAGGAAAGGATAAATACTAAACTATCTAAGCTATCCAATGTAGGATAAAATCTCACATGGACAAACTCACTACAATATGAAATAGCTAGCTAAGACACTAACAAATGTGAGAAAACACATGAAATAAATACTTTAATAGATATATCCATGATATGTATTTGAAAAGTGTATAACACTAAGATGATATATAATTCATAAATAATGTCTACACCTATAATACATTAGACACTAAGGAAAAATGCAGAGAAATAGGAAAAAAATATTGTGTAAACTACATTAACCCAAAGACATCTCCACATGAGGATAACTAGACCTAATAGAAGAATATGTACCAAATCCAACCTATAATTAAACTTATGAATCCACCACCATGATAATGAGTGTTTTAAACTTACCTCACGTTTAAACTTAACACCAAATTCATCTGATACTACAATTTGAGAATTCAACTAGTTTGAAACAAATTTAGCTCAACCACTAAAACATCCACCCTGATGACAACATTTTATGGGAGGGTTAATCCTATATATACCAAAACCTACACTATAAAAATCCAAAAATCCATGACCATGACCATGCCTGCCAGCCCTAAAAAATCTTAGTTGCCTTCATGCAGTATTCCTACTACCACCTAAAAAATGAGCTTCACCCCATTCTATCTTTGAAGGAACCACCTTTAATTCTATACCACTCATGTGAAGAATGAAATTGGCCACCTTAACCATTTGAGGATCCAAAAACTATGTTTATAAAGAAATTATTTTTGAAATGAGATATTTGAGTTCTACCAAGTCAAAAGGAAAGATTACCTCACCATGGCCCAGAGATGGATTCCATGAAAAATTGATCATTGAATTATAAATAATCCACCAAGGTTTCAAATTGAGTTTCCACCATTTGAAACACACCTAGATTGACTAATCTCCTACTTTCTTGACATATGAGAGGAAGGGAGCGAGCATCAAGGGGACCAAAATTTAATAAACATACTCTAAGTCACTCCTTAAGGGTGGTTTAAAAAAGGTCTCCATAATTTTGTAAATAAGAACCCTATCTTCCATAATGTGAATAAATATTTAGCAAAAATGAATTAAATTTCCAAGTTTTATTACAACATACATCTCTGAAAAGAAACTCCACAATGAGCACAATATGAATGGAATTAAAAATTAGGCTTGTGGGGATCTAAAAAAACATGTGTAGTTAAACAGGTGAAATATATAATGTGAATTCCATTTCTCATTTCCCCATATATAGAGCAATCATGAGATTAATGTGGTAAAAAATCATCAAATCTACAAGCTCTATCTTGAGATAACCTAGAATCACCTTTAAATGATCCAAAAATAATCACATAATAGAATTTGAAACAACACACACTATCAAATGAAATTACCAAGGACACGTATATATCTCACACACCCCACACTTGAAACCCATAATAATTCATAAATAGGCTGTCAAGGCATAGTGAGGAGTTATCATAATAATTGACACGTGATCCCCTAATCTCAAAGATCATAAAAAATAAGTGAGGCAAAAAAAAACCAAAAAAATGGGGAGGGGATGAGTCAAAACAAGTCCAAATCCTCCAACCCTTCCCAATAATTAAAAATATTACAAAACTGGTAAACTTCATCTTGGGAAATGCCAAAATTAGATTGGAGATTGGAATGAGAATTTTCTTCCTCGAACTAATGCACAACTAACCAATAAAAAAATCATGGAAGAATATTCTAAGAAAGATCCATAATGTATCTAATATTCTAGGAAATTAAATACTAATAGATAAAATACCTTATGACAACCATGGAGACCCTTATATAATTAGATGGTCAATTTCAAATTATAAGGCTATCTCAAGGCCTAAAACCATAACTTGATATTTCACTTAATTTTTTGTTCCATGCATAAGATTTAAAGAAGTATCTCTAATAAAGGCTATTGAATAATACCTAATAATTCTCCTTGTCCCAAATGCACCTGGATTTCCATGATTCATGCCATCAAAATTTAGCTTGAAATAACTATCTATGGGAAACACCCAAACAAAGTGATTGGCCCATATGATTATATCATTCCTTACCCTTGACTCATTAATAAGAGGAATTTTTAGAAACATGAACATGGGATTGACTGATAGATTTCAAGATGAAAGATCATTTTATAATCTATGAGCATGAGTTAAAACTACCTCCAAAATTATAATTTCTTCTTTAGAATGCACATCCTGATAAGACCTAGATTTTTTAACAAAGGTCTGAATGTTTTGCTCATTACAAATCAACTGAATAAGAATGGTAAAAATATATTTCCAAAAACTAACAATGACATCATAAGGTGACCCCAAAATCTAATAAATAAGGGCTACGTTAAGTAAAGGGGGTTAAGCCTAGGACCAATTAAGCTTACTATAAAACTAATTCCAATTGTTAATAATGAATAGACAATTGAATAAGAGGTGATCATTTGATTCCTCATGAGAGAGGAAAATAACATATCTTGAGGGTCATTCCACACCCATTTTTATTAAATAATCTTGAGTGATAATTTTAACTTGAGCATGCATCCAAGTAAATACACTAGTTTTGACTAAACCACCTTTATGCAAACAAAGATTTTGAGACTAGGAAAAAAGGGATAAATAAATTTTATAAGTATATACCCAAGTTCACCACCATCTACTCATTAGAATTGGAAATTATCCAAAAAATATCTTCCTCATTATTTATGAAAACCCTCCACTTAGATAATAGTATATAATAGGCTTGAGAACTTATTATTTTAGTCAAACAGGATTGGATAATTGTTTATACACCTCCATTTCTAAGCTAAAATTTCCCCAAAGACCACATGATCCAAATAGTCAATCATATTTTAGCCCATATAAATGTAAAGGATTATCTTATATTTAGATATCCATCGATCCTATCATATAATATTGTGTCTATTCTAAGAGTTCTATCCTCTATCATTCAACCCATTGTGGATATCTAAATAGATGTGATTGTAACTAAGGGGGCAATGTGAAAGCAAGAAATTTTAATTTAAATATTATAATTAAAATAATTAACATTTTTTTGGGAAGAAAATGATACACAACACCAATTTAATTTGATTAATGATTATTAGTGAAGTTTTCTCTAAAATACCTAAAATAAAACCAATCGTCTAATTACATTTTTAATGGCAACATTCAATTGTTTAAAAAATTAAGTTGTTTACATGTATTAATTATTCTATATCATCACAAAGAATTGTTATTTTAAATATTCTAGTGTTATTCTTCATTTAAATACATATATCTTGAGACAAACTATTTTTAATTTTTTTAGTACATAATAAATATATAACCCTTATATAATCTATATTTCAATGGGGCATTTAATTCATGTAAAATAAATTGTATTAAATATCAATAGATGATCGTGAAATATTGAGAACATTAGATGTCAGTTTGGGATTTGGTAGACTCTATCAAGACTTTGGAAAGCAAATTTTACATTATATTTTCTAACTAATAGAGGCATTTGCCAAGCTAAAGAATTGATTGTGGAAAAATAATGGAGTGCTTAATCAGATGAAAAGCTTGGCCTCATCTCATTTTATTTTCTTGAAATATTAGTGGAGGGAGTTCCATGTTTGATTGAGAGGGTCTGAGTAGTAAATAAGATGGGAGTCATCATCTCTCTTCACATATGTGATTTATTTTCCCACATGCCCAGATGACCTTGCCTCATAGCAGGTAGGGTTTCTTTAATTTGTGGGCACCAAGATAGTTTTGTAATATACAGTTACTAAAAGGTGAATCTTGATGTTCATGATATAAGGGATCTATGTTTATCCATGTATTAAATGTGACAACTTTCCCTGAGTGAACCATTATTATGGATTTCTACTTATAATCTCAAAATAGAATTTGAGGGTAGTGTGTCTAAGGAGAGGATGAGTAAGGTATTTATTATATAATATGGGAAAGTGTTGAAGGTTATTAAATAGATTGTGGGTCTAGTTTTTCTTGAGATGCCTTATTGAATCAATACCAATTCATATCTTGCATCATTATCTATGGGCAATTTATTATTGTTAATAAAGGATAAGGATCTTACCCTTTCGATTATGGATAAGGTGGTGCATCATGGATTATAAGTGGGGTTATTTTTGGATCTAAATGAGCTTATATTGGTTGATACATGCCATTTTCTCCTATCCTATACATAATCCCTGGGTATAATTACTCTCAACACTTTTTATTACTTAGAGGAACAATTGTGTATCCTTTTAGGTCGCTAATAACCCATTCAATTGTGTCTTTTAAAATTTCCCCCTTAGGTAGGATGCTTAAAATTCTATATTTAGTCTCACTCAAGTCTCCCTTGATGTTGGTGGTGATGGCCTTAAATTATTCAAAGTTGTCAATATTGTCCTCGACATCGAAGTTGATGGTATGTTTATTTGATCTAGTTACATTGATTCTCCACTACCACTCAAGAATAGGGGATGGATCTAAATATGAGATTATGGGTAGCCTCTTTCAACATGCATGCTCACATGGAGGATGTATTTCATGTTCCAGTTCTATATGAACAAGAGGTAGGTATCAACATTATTATAAGGAGGAGACTGAGGAGGAATAAGTTATGTTAGGTGGTGGGGTTGGTGAAAATAGAAGGATGGTTATAAATAGGTGGAGGTAGGGTGGTAAAAATCCCTTGGTGGATGAATTAAAGAGAAACACTTCAAGTGGTACATATGTTGGTGTAGGGAAAAAAATTGGGTTTTTTGGCCTAGGTACTTTTACTCATGTCTAGTTTTGGTAGGGAAAATTTTAGTGGCTAATTATAACCAAAAGGTATAAGTAGGTTTTTTCAATTTTGAAAAAGGTTAATTTTAAAAAATATACATAGGTCAAATAGCCTTAATTTTATACAATTTCATAGTTTGGGACATAGATTCAACTTATAGATTATACTTGATCCTATTTCATGACACAAATTTTCTAGAGCTACTATACATGTATGGGTCCAATTCTTCAAAAAATTATACACAACATGTATAGATTAGTCTAGATTTGCCAAGTATATATGTATGTATCTATTTATATAAATAATAAGGACCATCTAGGATATAATAAGACTAAGGTAATAATTATATTTATTCTATGAAAAGGTTTTGAATATTCTTTTGTTTCACATGTTCTTCCTTCTATATGGTTTTAGTAACTAAAAAAATTAACAGTAAATAATTTTCAGACCTAATGTTTATTTTATTTCTAGTGTTGAATGTGGTGCTATGGAATTAAAGATATTGGGATTAAGGTTTAGACCTTTCCCCATTTTTAGTGAATTGGCACTAGTATATTGAGGGGCTCAAGGCAAAATTTAATGTTTGTTCTAAATGTCACCCACGAGATTAATGAAAGTTACCCAAATACATATGTGATGGTTTCTCAATTTTTCTTGTCATTTTCTTAAGTTCTTCGCAAAAGTGAAGCTCTAGTGGTCAGAAGATTGGGATAAGAGGTTGGAAATAAAGGTGCAAATAATTTCTAGGTTGGTTTCCTTGTGATTACAATTTCAATGTGTGGATTTGTGTTTATTTTCCTCTAAAGACTAAGAGTAGTTGTTTGCATACCCAATAAGCTATCTTAAAATGAATAAATATAATGATAATTTCCTTGAAAAACATTTCTTTAAATATATTTATTGATGATTTCTCAAATTTTCTAGTCATTGATGTAAGCTATTGTCAAAATCAAATATATGGTAGTCAAAATATTGAGACAAGACGTTGGAAATAAAGGTGAAAATAATTTATAAGATGGTTTCCTTATGATTTCCACTGAAAGGTATGAATATGTGTTTCTTTTTTATGAAGAATGAGAGTAGTTGTTTGTATGCATAGTTATCTATCTTAAAATGAATAAATATAATGATAAGTTCTCTATAAAAAATTATTTAAAGATATTTGTTGATGGTTTATCATTTTTTATAGACATTAATGCAAAATATTAGTGGAATTGAATCTATGGTATTCAAAAGATTAGGATGATGTGCAGAATTTTTTTAAGATGGTTTCCTTGTGATTTAACCTATATGGTATGAATTTGTGTTTTTTTGTTCTAAATATTGAGAGTAGTTTTTTACATGCACAATCATATGTCTTAAAATGAATGAATATAATGATAAGGTATACTTGAATATCTTAACCATATCCATAATCAATAATGGCCTTCCAAATATGTTTTATTTCAATTAACAAACCATGCCAACTAAAATATGATTATTAAATTAATATTATTGGTCCTAAGTCAAAAGTAGTCTTTAATAATCCCTGGGTATAATTACACTCAACACTTTTTATTACTTAGAGGAACAACTGTGTATCCTTTTAGGTCACTTATAACCCATTCAATTGTGTCTTTTAAATTTTACCCCCTCAGGTAGGATGCTTACAAGTCTATATTTAGTCTCACTCAAGTCTTCCTTGGTATTGGTGGTGATGGCCTTAAATTATTCAAAGCTGTCAATATTGTCCTTTGTATCCAAGTTGATGGTATGTTTATTTGATCGAGTTACATGGATTCCCTACTACCACTCAAGAATAGGGGATGGATCTAAATATGATATTATGGGTAGCCTCTTTCAACATGCATGCTCAAATGGAGGATGTATTTCATGTTCCAGTTCTATATGAATAAGAGGTAGGTATCAACATTATTATAAGGAGGAGACTAAGGAGGAATAAGTTATGTCAGGTGGTGGGGTTGGTGAAAATAGAATGATGGTTATAAATAGGTGGAGGTAGGGTGGTAAAAATCCCTTGGTGGATGCATTAAAGAGCAATACTTCAAGTGGTACATATGGTGGTGTAGGGACAAAAATTGGGGTTTTTGGCCTAGGTACTTTTAGTCATGTCTAGTTTTGGGAGGGAAAATTTTAGTAGCTAATTATAACCAAAAGGTATAAGTAAGTTTTTTCAATTTTGAAAAAGGCTAATTCCAAAAAATATACATAGGTCAAGTAGCCTCAATTTTATACAATTTTATAGTTTGGGACATAAATTCACCTTATAGATTATACTTGATCCTATTTCATGACACAAATTTTCTAGAATTACTATACATGTATGGGTCTAATTCTTCAGAAAATTATACACATGTATAGATTAGTTTGGATTTGCCAAGTATATATGTATGTATGTATTTATATACATAATAAAGACCCTCTAGGACATAATAAGATTAAGGTAATAATTATATTTATTCTATGAAAAGGTTTTGAATATTCATTGGTTGCACATGTTCTTCCTTTTATATGGTTTTAATAACTAAAAAAATTAATAGTAAATAATTTTCAACCCTAATGTTTATTGTGGAATTAAAGATGTTCGGATTAAGGTTTAGATCTTGCCCCATTTTTAGTGAATTGTCACTAATTTATTGAGGGGCCCAAGGCAAAATTTAATGTTTATTCAACACGTCACCCAAGAGATCAATGAAAGTTACCCAAATACATATGTGATGGTTTCTCAATTTTTCTTGTCATTTTTTCAAGTTCTTGGCAAAAGTAAAGCTCTAGTAGTCAGAAGATTGGGATAAGAGGTCAGAAACAAAGGTGCAAATAATTTCTAGGTTGTTTTCCTTGTTATTACATTCTAAATGTATGGATTTGTGTTTATTTTGATCTAAAGATTGAGAGTAGTTATTTGCATACCCAATCATCTATCTTAAAATTAATAACTATAATGATAATTTCCTTGAAAAACATTTCTCTAAATATATTTATTAATGACTTCTCAAATTTTCTAGTCATTGATGCAAGCTATTATCAAAATAAAATATATGGTAGTCAAAATATTGAGATGAGAGGTTGGAAATAAAGGTGAAAATAATTTCTAAGATGGTTTCCTTATGATTTCCACTGAAAGGTATGAATTTGTGTTTCTTTTTATGAAGAATGAGAGCAGTTGTTTGTATACATAGTTATCTATCTTAAAACGAATAAATATAATGATAAGTTCTCTAAAAAAAATTATTTAAAGATATTTGTTGACGGTTTATCTTTTTTTATACACATTAATGCAAAATATCAGTGGAATTTAAGCTATGGTAGTCAAAAGATCAGGATGATGTGCAGACAATTTTTAAGATGGTTTCCTTGTGATTGATCCTATATGGTATGAATTTGTGTGTTTTTTGTTCTAAAGATTGAGAGTAGTTTTTCACATGCACAATCATATGCCTTAAAATGAATAAATATGATGATAAGGTATACCTAAATATATTAACCATATCCACAATCAATAATGGCCTTTCATAGATCTTTTTATTTCAATTAACAAACCACACCAACCAACTAAAATATAATTATTACCTTAATATTATTGGTCTTAAGTCATAAGTGGTCTTTAATACATTTATAAAACTAAGTAACAAACATGATCTTCCTTATATATGGTTTTTAGGACTAAAATACTTAATAATAATTAATTTTCAAACCTAATGTTTATTTTATTTCTAGCATTAATTGTAGTGCAGGTGGAATTAAATCTACAGGGATTGAGTTTTAGATTTCACCCCATTTTTAGTGAATTGGTATTGGAATATTGATGATCCCCAAGGCAAAGTTTAATGTTGATCCAACACATCATCCATGGGATTAATATAAGTTTCTTGAGTATATATGTGATGGTTTTCTAAGATTTTCTAGTCATTTATGCAAGCTATTGGTAGAAGTGAAGATGTTGGTCTAATATAGATACTTACAATTCATTACACTATAGATACCTCAAATAAGTTTGGTATAAAATAATAAGGGAATGCCACACTATACTTATACATCTCTATAATAGAGTTTTCAACTATTATAGACATGTTATCTTAATAAAAAATAACACAAACATACACCTACTTGGTATAAAATAACAAGGAACACCATAATATAATTATGCATATCTGTAATAAAATTTAAAACTATTATAGATATCTTATCTTAATCCAATAGAAACAAAAATACATAAATTACCTCTTAATCATTTATATACTCTACATTATTTTCAACAAGATTTCTCAAAACCATCATAAAATAAATCTTAAAATTGATCACAAAATTTGTTGTTATTCCTCGATCAACCTCAGATTTCAGGTGCCTAAATTTAAAATTTCAACATGCCAATTTTATTCATTTGGTTTTTGATCATTTTTATTTGCATTCTATTCAAAATTTGTTGGACTTGGATCTATTATTTCTTAATTTTAGTGTGTTTTAAGAATTAATAGTCTTTATTCTTCTTTCAAATGTTGACTACCAAATTACCAGAGCTCTATGAAATGAAAAATCAAAGACATTGTATCTAGTTATATATAGCCTCAACAAGTCTCTAATTTTTGTCAAGTTTGTTTATTAAATTTGAATTTAAAAATGATGATGGACTAAAAATTATCTCATCTTCCATTGATCCTAAAATCATTGTTTGGCATAAATTAAAAAGATGAGAATATTCTAAGATACTAGACCAAATTGTATTTCAATGAAACTTAATGTAGTCAATAGTATAGTGATCGAGCCATGTTCAAAAGCATGGTCCAAATTTTTTTGTGGAAAATAAAATATACTTCTCCCTTAGCTTTGGAAAACATAAAATTCCTTTAGTTTCTTCACCATTTAATTCTACACTCTTGTAGAAGTGTTGGTCCAAGGTTTTGATTTTATTCTGAAATTATGATGAGCTAACATTTTTCTAATATTGAGGGTACATCACAGCCATTGATTCTAGTTGTTCATCCCAAGGAAAATGATATCTAATATCTAAAGCAAAACATTTTGTAATTTCCTTAAAGGTGTAACTTATAGAGAACACAACCTCAAATAATTGATCCCTTGTAACATGAACTTATTTGAGTCTATTAGATTGACCAACTATGTCTAAAGTGTGATTTATAGTCTATTCTCAATTTATACTAATTAATAAACATTATATTACCATATTTACTAGACAAAAAGAGTATTGGAGCCTCATGATCATACTGTATTTTGTTTTTAAATATTTAAGGTAATAATTATATTCTCATTGGCATGGTTTGTTAATTGAAATAAAAAATATTTGAAAGGCCAATATGGATGTGGGTAAGACATTTTGGCAAGCCTTATTGTATAGTTTATAATTTTAAAACTATAAAAATGTTTTGAATATTTTTTTTAGTTATTTCATCCTCACTTTTCATAGTTGTCTTACCCTATGGTCCCATAGTTGGTTTATAATCCATAGTCTAATTTTTTATCACTATTTTTGCTTTAATCAGTTTATTATATTATCTAGTTGGTCTTTACCATATATCTATTCTAGAAAAACAATAAATTGATTACTTCTAAGAAATAATGACATGCATGATACTTCTTTTACATAATTCACATAAAACAAACTAAATAAATGCAATAGAGACTCATGATCATACTGTATTTTTTTAAATATTTAAGGTAATAATCATATTCTGATTGGCATGGTTTGTTAATTGAAAAAAATAAATATTTGATAGGTGATTATTTATTATGGATATGGATAAGAAATTTTGTCAGACCTTATCATTATTGATTATGGATATGGTTAATACATTTAAAAGATAATGTTTTGAGAAATTATCTTTAAAGAAATGATTTTTATAGAACTTATCATTATATGTATTCATTTATTCATTATATTTTTTCTATACTCAATTTATTATATTATATGGTTGGTATTTACCACATACTTATTTTTAAAAAATAAGAAATTGATTTCATCTGAGAAATAATGACATGCAAGATATTTATTTTCAACAATACACAAAAAAGAAACTAAATAAATGTAACAGAGCCTCATGATCATATTTTATTTTGTTTTTAAATGTTTAAGGTAATAATTATGTTCTGGTTGGCATAGTTTGTTAATTGAAATAAATAAATATTTGAAAGGCTAATATGGATGTGGTTAAGACATTTTGGCAAAACTTATTATATAGTTTATAATTTTAAAAATATGAAAATGTTTTAAATATATTTTTTAGTTATGCCATCCTCTCTTTTTATAGTAGTATTTCCCTATGGCCCCATAGTTGGTTTATATGCTATACTCTAATTTCTTGTCACAATTTTTTCTACACTCTTATTATATTATCTAGTTGATTCTTTGAGAGACTTAAAAAGGTTTGTAATAAATTTATACTTAATCATATGGACATAAAATTTAACTATTAAAAAGGATAAATTTAACCTTTAAAAATAATTACAAATGTAATTTTAAAAAATAAGGAACCGTAAACAAGATCTCAATTTTAGACTTCTCATCCCCTAACCTCTTTCTCTATTATTTTTTTTGCAATTATTTATTGATTTGAATATGATGCTTGATTTACTAGCTATTTATAATTTTTTTGAAAGACCTAATAGAAATCACTAGTCAAATTTAACCAGCATGGTGATTTCACCAAAGATTCACTAATGAAATTATACCTAAAACTTATGATTCACATGGATTTTATAATAAGCTTTTAGGGCTCCCTTATTAAAATTTTCCTTGAGTTTTGGTCACCATAATGTTGGGTCTAGCTTGTTTGTCTTATTTTATGGTGTTATCCTTGGTTTTGTGTCTATGATATTTATCTCATAGGTGACCAATTTTATAACCATGGTTTGGGTTGTTCGCTATTTTTTTCTAGTCTCTTATTTTGGTTACTTAGAATTTTTCCTTCCCTTAGAATATTGTGTTAGGTTTTTTATATGTTCAAGGTTTTTTATATCTTTTTTATACTTTAATGAAGGACAAGGTACCCATCAACTCTTAATTAACAATTAAAAAACCAGTAGATGATCTATAAAGTTTTATTGGAGCACATTTTACAATAGTTAAAATCAAAATTTCTAAATAAATATTATGTGTATAATTACTTAGATTGGGTGTGTTATTTAATTTCATGATGGATGTTGATATGTGGATATATTTTACATTATATCAAAGTAGGTATGATTATGTAGTGTGATCTCCCATTCATGCCTAGGTGTTTATCAATCTCTTGATTCTTGTATAATTATAAATTTTTCCCTTCTTGTTGCATGTTATCTTGGCTCAAAATGGATAAGGTTTTCTATCAAAATTTAGAGATGGTTATTATGGAGCCTCTCCTTTGTAATAAATCATACACTAGGGAAATGGCCTTTTGGGGCAAAGTGACCAATCATAGATTGAGAACCATATTATAGATACCTTCCAGTTTGGTCTTCAATACCATAAAATAGATTATAGGCACAAAATTTATTCAGTCTCTATCTTGATATAAGGTAAATTTGAAGATGTTTTCTATTTAAATAAGTAATCTACATCAAATTATTAGTGAAAATGAGGCTACATACTTTGTGGTGATCAAATTTTTGTTCCCTATGTTTTGGCAAGATTTGGTACAAGTGTTGGAAGAATTTATATTGGATTATCCCTTTCATTTTTTATTACACTGAATAGTCTATTAGACCACCAATTACATGGATTGATATAATTACTCATATATTCTAAACATTACACCACTCCAAGATACCCTTTTACAAACTAAAAATGGGGTGTTGTTCCTTCCCTTTTACCAATAAAATAATAATTTTGGTTTTCTATATGTTTACATGCATCCATAATTCATTACATAAGATATATAGAGTGAAGAAATGATCTCTTAAAATATTGGATTGTTTTCACCATTATAAACATTTGGTGTTAAATAAAATTGGATCTCAAAAATTAGGATTTTTTTGGTCCTACATTGATCAGATAAAATAATTGTGCTTACAACTTGTTGATTATCAATAGAATAAACTAATTTATCATATAAATTAGTGGTTTGGGGTACTAATAGTTCCCAATGACATGCATTTTTATTATTATACATTTTAAATAATTCTAAAAATTAAGTCAGTACCTAACCAACACCATTTTTATGAATTAGCTAATGACAAGTTTCTAGGAACGAAGTTAATTATGACATTTCCAAGTTTTAACACTTTAAAATATCTAGTGTTTATAAGTTTTAATACTTCACAAGTTATGGTGTTTATAGGTTTTAACACTTCATAATACTTTTATTTTTTTATTAATTATAGTTTTTCGAATATTAAGCTTTTCAATATTTTTGTGATTTAGATCATTTTGGTCATCACATTTTGAGTTTACATACCCTTCACATTTGGTTATGGTATTTTTTTTCATAAGTCCTTTAAAGTGGCCTCCATGGAAAATTGCTTGGCTACATATGAATATGAAATAACTAGATCATGACAAGTGGAAAACATCAAGGGATCTATAGTTAGGTCAAATCATTATCTTTATAATAAATAATTTATGGAATATATATAGTGAAGTGGTGAAAAATCAACATGTGGCACCAAGTTGGCAAAGGTTATTAATGAATTTATTCCAAAAATGTTTATATAGACACCAATACCATGAAAAATGGATGGACCACTTTTAAAATGATGAATATTTTAATTTATTAATGGTCTAAGGGACATAAACATACCTTTAGAGCCACTTAACTAAAAATCACATGAGAAAATCTTTCAAAATCCATTATATGCATTTTAAGATCTTCAAAACAATCAATAAAATTCACTTTGAATTAATTTACAAATGCTTAAGTTCAACATAACTAGCAAATCTACCTAGTGATCATCATTTCACAATAAAGGATATTTCCTATTTTAATATGAACAAAAGAGATTACATAGATTGAAAGTTTTAAAAATATAAGGAAGAATGAGATGGAAACTCCAAACCAATTTATCTTCACCTATGACACTTCCCAAATCTTCATGGATACTTTTCTATATTTTAGTTCATTATCTCATGTTTTTCATCACTATTTATCTATACACAAGACAATTCATAGAGATAAACCTACAAAGGAGGAAGAAATACCTAGTTCTAAAGATAATCAACTTTCAGATGATTTATTAGCTATGTAGAATGCTACTTTTCACCTTTAAATAAATAAACATATGGTATTTACCTATCTCAACCTATTTTATATTTTATTGAGTTATTCGCATAGACAAAAGGGTATCATGATTTTGAATAAATAAGAATATCACAAGATTGCATGTAAATAATGGCCTTCCAAGCCTATTATAGGTTCCATGAGCCTAATGTCACATTTAATCAAGCCATGGCCATGGATTGGATTAAAACACAATGTAAATGAGGTTTTGAAGGATTGGTCTAATAATATTGACCATTGGACTAATAAAGAGGACATCAACAAAAAACCTATCAGAATATTCAAATTTGGTATAATATTGTGTATGGCACTAATGAATAAAATATTTGGAAAACCAACAAAAAATCATATGGATGAGGCATGGGTACCTTTACTTTATATGATTATTGATGATAGGTAGGTCCCCACACTAGGATAATTTATATAATTCAATCTAATTCAGAGACTCATTCAAGTATAAAATAGGGGTGAAATTTCCATGATGTCCTACTTGGTGGACAGTAATTGTGTTGTAAATAAGTTTATTTATTACTAAAATTAACTCTTGATTCACTTGAAATAGTTAATATGACCTTCTCCAAGTTGTACATTCATATTTTTTTTATTAAGGTTAAATGTGACATTTTTTTACTAGGGTCCCCAAACCCTAGAAGGAGTACAAATAAAAAGAGAACAAAGGACTATCCAAGTCCTCAAGAGAAATATAACAAAACATACATAGAAATAACTAAAATACTACCAAAATGTAACCTTGAAGTAGTAAAATGAACACCAAAAATTAAAATAAACTTGAAGAGAATAAAAAAACTTTCTACATATCTAAGTTACTTGAAACATCCTCCCAACAACTTTTCATTCATTTAAGGTTTGAGTCAATCTAAAGAAGAAATTTTTCCTTATCAATGTCTTTAAAGCATTAACTACATTGAATTTTCTTTCCCTTTCCTTGAAATATGTCCTTATTTCAAACAATTCTCCTATGTGTGCTCTTATATACTCCATATTTTGAATTCCTTCATACATGTCCACCTTACTATAATTAACCAAGAAACTAATTTTGTTTTTAAGTTTATCATTTTTAGATTCAAACACACTAACTCTATATCTGAGTCCTTGAATTTTTAGGTTGCGATCATTATCATATTATTTATTTATCAATCTATCTTTATATGGTTATAATATTTTCACTTTCCTTTGAGTTTAGAAAATTCCCTCATAAACCACCTCGTTATCAACTTTTGGAAGTCGATTTCTTCTTCAATTTTATAATTACTTTATTTACCTTTGAGAGAGTCAATAAAGACATTAAAATTTTCATTTGGATCATGAGATGGATGCATGAATATTCCACCTCTTTCTCCTTGGTCCCATCCCTCATTTTCCTCTTTCCTGCAGTAGTTTTCTTAGTTGGAGATGCAATATTCTCCCTTTCAGACCCCTTATGTGTATTGGTGTCTTCTTTACCTTCAACCTCCTCCTCAACCATGATATAATTCTTAGTATATTTCCCTATTTTTATAGTGTTTAAAACCGTTTTACTTGAAGTAGGTTGATCCTTAGCAACACTTCTCAATTAGGTGTTAATGCCTAAACCTTAAGATTTTGGAGGGTTCTTAGCTGCACTTTGTTCTTTATCATTTGAATCACTTTTTGGATATTTTATCCAAATATTATTCACTATCCTAACTTCATTTATCCTTATATCTTCTTTGTTTAATGGGTTTATGGAAAATTAGGGGAAGTTTGGTTCATCCTTTTGAAATACTTAATGTTGGAAATTTAGCCTATCAAGCGCAAATGCCAACCGCTACAAAAATAATTTGCATGTCCCAGTTATCCTTTTCCCTCAAAGTATGTGCTTGATCATCAGTATATCTTTGATTATCATATGAAAGAAGTGAGTTTCAATGTCTTGTCATGATCTTGTCTCATTTTCAACTTGTCATTAGATCCTCTAGCATAATTATATGTATGAAAGGTATGGAGATGATTATAATATTTAAATTATGGTTAAAATACATATAATTCTATTTCAAACCTTTTAAGAGGATACAATATTCTTTTTATGACATTCAATGATAAATCTCCATCGTGAAGACATGAAAAAAATTGTCTAAAAGAAGGATTTTGTCTTTAAAATGCTGAAATCACACCTCAAAAGGCCACCAAATCATTAAAAATTCCTTAAATTACAGTCATATTCATTAATTTTATTTAATTCAAATGTTCATACTTTGATAATATCTCTTCATGCAAGTCTAAGCGTAGTTTTATTCTCTATAAAGTTCCCATGTGTGAAATATGCCCATATTTTAATGTCAAAAGACTTTTTACTTATTAGAATGTCCCTCTCCCTCTTGACAAGTATTACTCATTATATTTCCCTAAATTTGTGGTTCAAAGTTTTAAGTGTGAAATAAATGCAAAAGAAAGGCTATTTTCATGAGTTTCATGTAGGAAGTATGGATTTGTATGGAATTTTCTATATAGCAGAGATAATGAGCATGAATTGGAGTCATGATAGATGATTTATAGAATATTAAATTAAAAATAATCTCAAATAGTCTTAAAAATTATCCATAATCACTACATATCTCCTTTATACATCAAAAGAGCCCTTCAGGTTTGCAAATGGTATGTCCATGAGAGAGAAAATTAAGACCTAGAATTTTGGGTAGAGGAAGGGGTATGAGAGATATTACATATTTGGAAATTGGTTGTTATTTTGTCTCTCTATCCTTCATTAACCTTCCTTAACAAGATAAGGCACTCACTATGCCTTCAAAATTCAAACAACCAATTGGTTTTCTAATTTTTCTCTTGTTCTGAGCATCATGGTAGAAAAATGAAAGTTTGTGGAGCTTGATAGGAGTATGAGCCACCTTATCATGATATTATTCATTTTATTTATAAACATGTGAGGTTACATGGATATAAATAATACATATACTACTAATATGAAATCTATAAGCATATAAAGAGAGATTGTATAGTTCATGAGAGAGATAGAATATCAAGATTTGTTGGAATTTTTTTATAGGGTTTCATTCGTGTCAAAATGTCCTTCAATAAAATTCCTCAAGGTCCCTCAAATTAATATGGATCAATCACCCTCCATCACCCTAAAACCTCATCTTATTTATAGTTTAGCATATGTTAAGGTATTTTAGCATATGTCAAGGTTATTAGCAGAATCCTAGGTTTATTTTTCATAGTGTATTCCTCATTTAAGAACCTCCAAAGTGGTAATTTTGATTGAGGCATATTCATATGCTTCACTCATGGTATTCATTGATTATATAGGTTGTGGATTCATGTTTATTTCAACTCTCTCTTGTGTCATCCCATCTTACAGTCTTTTCACTTCCTTTTCACCTTTGTATAAGATTAATCTTTCCACTCTTTTCTTACTTTCATATATTCCCATCATACATTATCATCTTACCACCTATCCATCTACTTCCACCTCATTTATCCACTTTCAATGAAGATTAAATACTATTAGAAGCATAATTGTCATGAAAATGTTGTATACATACCTTAAAACTATGTTAAATAGAGATGAATCTCCACCTATAACCAATGAAAACAAAGTCAAGAACTTTTCATGGAAGTACAAAGAAAGGAGAGACTAGAATATATTTCATTAAATGTATTTTATTTAGCTATATCATCAAATTAAAATGAATGTATGAAAAGTTCATGAATATTTGTTTGGTCTTTTCAATATGACTTTATATCATAATCCATACAAGCAAAACATAAATATCCACCTACAACCATGCTAAGAAGAGATGAAATTAAAGATGCAAACAAGAATAAACATGGGCATTTGAAAGGAGAGTTGTACTAATTAATAATTTCAAATAAAGGTAAGAGCATTGGAGTTACCTTGGAGGTATGTTGGTTTCAATTTCAAGACCTAAAACTATGCAAAGTTCATACAAGGATCAAGTTCTAACACACAATCAAGTATATGCTAAATAAAATCCCATGTTTAAAAGGTAGAATATTGTGCATGAATAACACATTGTTGTAAAATTATGCACATTAAAATTTTCTCAAATGAAAACCCTTGGGATGAATCAAACTCAGATTAGGACCTATTTTCATGTGAATCTCTACCTATAATAGGGTTTGAAGGTTCTTAAATTATGATAATACTATATCAAATCAACACTAGGTATTGTTATGCCTTTAATTAAATGAGGTTGATACCTAGGTTTGAGAGTTACTTGAAATGGTGTGGAAAATTTTATCAAGCCATGAGGTTTAAATTTTAAGGTACAATAGTCATTCACCTCATGAAAAAAACATCTATAGCCTTGCTAAATTAAATCTATCTCCAAGTTATAAAGAAGATGGTAGCAAAGTAGTATATAGAGGACTCCCATGATAAAATGGATGATTCATGGGAATGATGAATATGTGAAATATTTTAGGGTATGAATAATATTATCCGAAGTAAGTTTCCCTCCAAGATTAACCTAGAAATGTTCACCTACAACCATACTTGGGTTAATTGTATTGACATATCCATATACCCCATATAGGTTCATTTAAAGTAAAATTCATTCAAGAAGGAATATTTTGAATTAACCTCTGAATTAATTTGGTTATTTTACATCTTGAAACCTTCAACAATATCATGACCTCTACTACCAACTCATGAAAGTATAGTACACATGAATGTGTATGAAATCAAGACTATAAGATCCTAAAAGTGCCCTTGAAGAGAAAATATAATAAATAAAGATGTGAGAGGAAGGATAAAAATTAATTGGGAGGTCTCAAGAGTGTTAAATGGTGATTTAATGTATATCAATCACTTCTAACTATGAAATCAACACCTAGAACAGTATTGGCAGAGGTAATTATATTGAAAGATATGATGAGAAATGGTGTTTGAGAGGGTGCATAGACTAAATTTGACTAATGAATAATAATTAATTTTTAAATAAGGTATATATAATATCTGAAAATCATTGTTTTAATTATTATACATAGTGACAATATTAAAGAAATAAAACTTAGTCATGAACCTATGAAACATGAAAACTCAAGTAGTCCACTAGCTAGTTTTGGAAAAAATGAGTTTTAAGACCTCTATAGGCATGATGTAACTATGAAACATGGTATAAGTGGTGGTAATGAGTGGTTATAACTATCCATGGTCCTGGTAGGTTCATATTATTATTTTAATCATCCAATGTTTTGTCATAGTTATATACTTGTCTATCGATAGTCAATAATGGAGCTAAAAGGGATTTTTAAAGAGTTACATGTATGAAATATGGTTTGAACTCCACATAAAGGTTTGTGAGGTATATAAATATTATGTTGAGTATTAAAACATCTGATGAGATGGATAATAATCATGATTAAAGACAAAATTCCCTTGAGGTTAAGTGAAAAGAAGAGAGTTAAGATAGGCTTGTATACTATTTTAGTGACATTCATGTGGGTTAAGAGGTGTTTTAAGACATCAGATAGATATTAGAAGGTAAGGAGGGATGAGAATATAAGGGTAACATAATTTGATAATAATAAATCTTAGGTTAAACAAGGAAATTCATCAAACTCAATCACTTAGGGTTATACAAATTAGACTCCTAAGAAACCTTAGGCAACATATGAATGCATAAGAGGAAAAATTGATAGAATAACTTGTCCTAAATATTGTCATCATATTAGGATAATATTTAAATCTCTATCAACATGAAATTTAATAAGGAATAAAATTTTATACCTATACCTTACATAGACACACATGTAGGTAGAAAAAACATATAGGCAGTCTCATGAAGTGATGGAATCATAGTGGGTTTTGAGAAACTAAAATAATTATAGGGGTGAGAAACAAATGAGAAGCAATGTATTATGAGAATTTTTTACCCTAATATCTTCTTATATATTCCTAAAACCTTTCACACCTAATATTTTCTTTTAGGCCTAAAGACTGTCTTAAGACATATAAGCTCAACCATCACATGGAGACTCTCTTAGACTCCTGAAAGAAAAATTAGACCTTAAGAAGGTTTAAAGGGATGAAAAAGGTCTTATGAAAGTATTTTATGTTAGAGGTAAAATAATTGATATGGGGGTGAATTAGTGAGCCCAAATAATTCAACTTCTATTCTAATCTTTATAAACTCTTAACCAGTTACCACAAACATTCACAAAACATACACATCATTCTTTGCAATACACAAGTGAGACAATGCAAGATCAATCACATAACACAAGACATACATGGGAAAAACTATTAGGGAATAAAATCAAATGGAACCTACACTTGGACTGATGTCTTATAATAATAAGAACAAATTTATACCATCTAAAAATGATCAAAGAACTATAATCCCTATTTAGTGAGACTCTAATCCCAGAAGGTGCTCCCATACCTATCTATTTGAGATGTAACAATAACTAGAAATTTTATCAAGTTTCACCTTGCAAGGAGGATACAACCACCTTATATTCTAAGGTACCAAAATAACACCTATGAATAAATATAACTTTTAACTGATGTCAACAATAGTTGATGATGGACCTTTACTTATCACACTTCACCTTCACTCATACCCAAACAACAAGCACACTATTCTTCCAACATAATCATGACCAATAGGTCATACAAATAGTTTTTAATCTATTATAATTTTTAACTCATCCTGATGGCACTTAACCTTGTTTTTCTCCCCAACACACACATAAGTATCTCTCAAATTGCTCCTTAGTCTCTCACATAAAGTCTATAACCCATCATCTTTGGTTCAACTATTTATAGAGCAATCTTGATAATCACTACCTTGGTCAGACATTAGGCATGATTTATCACTTAAGGCATATCTCACATAAAAAAAGTATCAATAAAATATTCATAGGTCAACCATAGCATATATGGGTCACCCTTAAGAAACTACACCTTTTAATAAGGCCCTTATAGCTCTTATAGGTCTCATATGAACCCATTCACTATTTTAGCACTACCTTGAGAAAAAAAAGAACACAATACAAATTTAAAATACATTTTTACACTCCTTATGTCCCCTTAGACATCTTAAAATGACCATATTCAACTTAGTTCACCTCTGTGTATGCTCAAATAACTCAAACACTGACTTGGTGTACACAATCACCATGAATAAACACACAATAAACTTCTTAAGCATTGTTCATACTCAATTTAGATTAGTAAAACCTCCAAAATCAACATAAACCATATTCATGAAGTCTAAAACATATTACAATATCTAATTCATCATGAGAAATTGAAACAACTATATAGGTTCATCACCATCACTATATAGGTTTTCCATTTTAGTTATATTTCTAACTCTTTTCACCCCCAAAGCAAAGTATGCTTTAGTAAATTTATGAAAGTTGATATATCAAAAGAGATAGCCTTATAATCTAGAGGTTTGGTCTAATATATATGTATCCCATAACCTTTAGACTAATCCAATGTTAGTTTAGGTTAGAAAAAAATCTATTAAATCTGCTTTAGTAGGGTACAACATGGGTTGCTAAGAGTTTTGACAACCTGGTGGGACATAGATTTAGCCATTTAAGTACTCATTTTCAACATCTTGGTCTTCATAAATAGTTTCAATAATTCATGTGGTCATCATCTCTCAGGTAAAGGGAAGATCTTGTTCATAGTTCATATTTTCCATGTATCTTCTGGTAGGCTATGACAACCTATAGAGAAAACTTTTGTCATTCATCTCCTTATCAACAACCCTATGATCCATCCCAATTCTAATATGATCCTTATCCATATCATTATGAATGTTATTAGCCCTACACTCACCCTGATCAACATTATGAGTGCCATTATTAGGCCTATGATCATTTTCAATACCAAAGACAATACTTTATCTCTCTTTGTGAACTTCATTCACCTCATTGGTTTCCTAATTATGAATCTAATTATTTATGGAAATCTCATGACATTCCTAATAAGCTTGTTCAAGTTTCAAGAAATCCATATCAATCTTTAAATAGACCTTATTTGGCTATTTAAAGCACATGGTGAGCATTGAAACACAAAATATCTATAAATAGGAGATTCCCAGGCATGAAATTGAGAGCATGAGAGATTCATTTTTAAAATATAAGGAAGATTTGGCATATTTCATAAGACAAGGCCATTCAAAAGTTAGTGAGAATATACTTGACATAGGTGGCTTAATTTAAATAATTGAAGAGAAGTTTGTAATCTATGAGAAACACTAGGTTCATCATAACTAGCATCATGTTCTCTCCTTTATTTCACATCAGTCCTCCATTGAACTACCTTTTCCATCTCAATAATGTCAAACAAACATGTATCATAGCCCTCAAAATTCCTCTCAAACATTGCCAAATTTTCCTACTTGGAATTATATCCAAGAAAGACCTCAAAAATTATAATAATTATATTTTGAGAAGGATAAATAAAATGTTTCACATTATATTATGTAATCGAATTCATCTTATAATCAATAGGGAGAAATATCTAGTAAGATAGTGTTTGTCTTTAAGGCTCACCTTGATAAATAAGTTAAGATTGTAAACCAACATCTTCATCAGTCAATAATAGATGCAAAAGTAACACAATATAAGTAAGAGGTTCCTCCATTCATACCCATGGTTTTAATAAGTTTAAAATAAGAATCTCTTAAACGCAAGTTTATGACTTGGAAACAAGTGTAATATTCAAAAGAGAGAGAAGAGTAGTCAAGGATAAGCCCAGGTGTTTTTCTAGAAAGAAAGTAATAAATCATTCATCTTCCACTCTTCCCTAATTAAAATCCCAAGGCCTTACCCTCATGGAAGTATATTCAAGAAAATATGCACCAGAGAGAGGAAGTGATGGTTGTCAATGTTAAGTAGTCCCATGAGCAGAATCAAAGCATCTAAGGCAACACCTTTAGATTTGTCTCATCTTCTTAAGTATTTTATGGGATAAATCATGTTAGTTAGTGATAATTAGCTTATACTTTGTGAGATAAATGAATTATATTCAATTGAGGTGATGGATAATGATAGTGTCTTGAGTGATCAAGAAGAATAAATCACCATTGGGACACCCTTTACCAAGGATAGATGTGAATCAATGTTTCTTAATGTAAAAGAGGATGAAATCCATGAGGTTATTGAGTTACAAGTTGAGATATAAGAATAAGATGAGATATAAGAGAAAGAGGTGTTAATTGAGAAAGAGGAGGATGTTCCACAATAACTCCTTGATCACATTGTATCTACCCTTAATCATAACAACTCATAGGAACTTGTAGTAGCTACAATGTAAGGAGATAACCTTCTAGAGTATTCAATAATCCAAGGAAAAGTATGTGTTAAATAATATCCCAGAATCATTGAATATTAATAACCAATTCTTGTTCACCAATATGAGCTAAGTTTGAGTGGGTTGATGATATGTCATTTACCATTGAAGATGAAGATGACTGACTTGCAACAAAGTTGAAGATGATTGATCAACGTAATGCCTCACAAGGAAATGGTAAGGTTGGTAGTGAAACCCATGCATTATTAATTTATCATAAATATATGGCCTTTTGGGAAGACTTGGAGGGATTTTTTTCAAAGTTTTATGGTCCATCTACACCCCATAAGGAGCTTGAGGAAGGTCTTGTAAAGAACACTACTATAGCTTCTCATCCTAAATCTTATAGGTAAAATCAAGGAGAACTAATAACATGTTGAATACATGATTTCAAGAAGTTAAAGAACTTGACAAACCACTATCTCAAATTAAGCATAATAGACGCACTAATCAAAGCACATCAATTGAGTTACCAATACATTCATTATATGAGAATTTGACAAACCATCAACAACCCATGATTGAGGTAGAGTTAGCATTGTTGATGTAATAAATATAGATATCGGAGGAATATAAATGGGTATTGGACTCACATGTACAATACACGCACCTTAGAATGGAACTAAAAGTCATAGATCCTTTCCTAAGAAGCCATGAATATGATAATTCTCCTAGCTACAAGAAAGAGCTATCAAGATGTAGTAATCCTAATTCATGGTGCCATAGTGGTCAATCAAGTTTTCCATTTGATGTTAGAGGAAATATTTTAACTTCAATTTAGTTATTTTATTTAGTTTTATTATTTCAATAAGTGGTTATCACAAGCACTAGGTTATTGGCTTATTCTTGTTTTTCTTAGTTTAGGTGTGTTTATTGTGTGGTTTATTTTTTATTCTTACTATTTTTTTAGTCATAAGAGTTATATAAAACTAAAAAAATTCTATCTAGAAATCAATTTCATCCTCAAAACCATTTTTTCATGTTTCAAACTATTATTATAATGAAAAATTACTAAGTTCTTTTGACCATCAGGCTGGTTAGCCCCTATGAGTCACCAAAAATGTTGGAAATTTGGCCTATCAAGGCCAAATTACAACCCCTACATAAATAATTTTCATGTCCTAGTTGTCCTTGGTCCTCAAATGATGTGTTTTATCATTAATATGTCTTTGATTGTTATATGAAGAGAGTGAGTTTCAATGTCTTGTCATGGTCTTGTCTCATTTTCAACTTGTCATGAGATTCTCTAGCATAATTAGGTGTATTAAAGGTATAGAGATGAATACAAGATTTTAAGTGTGGTAAAAATACATATAAGTATATTTCAAACCTTTAATGAGGCTATAATATGTTTTTTATGACATTCAATGATAAATTTCCATCGTGAAGCCATGAAAACAATTATCTAAAAGGAGGATTTTGGTTTTAAAATGCCAAAATTACACCTAAAAACGCCACTAAATCATTCATAAATCCTTAAATTACCTTCATATTCATGACTTTTCTTTAACTAAAATGTTCATACTTTGAAAATGTCTCTTCATGCAAGTCCAAGTGTAGATTTGTTCTCTAACAAGTTCCCACGTGTGAAATATGCCCCTATTTTGATGTCAAAAGAGTTTTTAATTATTATAATCTCCCTCTTGACTCTTATTCCTCATTTTATTTCTCTGAATTAGTGGTTTAAATCTTTAAGTGTTAAAGAAATGCAAAATAAGGCTATTTTCATGAGTTTTATGTAGGGAGTACAAATTTGTAGGAGTTATTTGTAGAATAGAGATCATGAGATTGAAGGTGGAGTCATTAAAAGTGATTAAAATATTATTCAAGGAAAAATAATCTCAAATAGGATTAAAAATTATTTACAATCACTACCTAGCTTCTTTTCACCTCAAAAACGCCCTTTAGGTTTACAAATAATATAACCATGAGAGAGAAAATTAAGATCTATAATTTTGGGTAGAGGAAGGGTTATGAGAGAGGTTCCATCTTTGGAAATCAGTTATCACTTTGTCTCTCTCTCCTTCATGGACCATACTTAAAAAGATAAAGCACTCACTATGCCTTCTTCATGTAAACAAGCAACTATTTTTTTGAGTTTTATCCTATTTTGAGCATCATGATAGAAAATGGAAGTTTGTGGAGCTTGGCAAGAGTATGAGCCACCTTCCCATGATAGCCTTTAGATTATTTACACATGTGTGAGGCAACTTGAATCTAAAGAAGATATATACTGCTAATCTATTGTCTGCAACCAAATAAAGAGAGATTGTATGGTTCATGAGAGAGATCAAAGATCAAGATTTGGTGGAATTTTGTTTGTAGGGTTTAATTCATGTTAGGATATCCTTCACTCAAATTCCTCAAGGTACCTAGAATTATTATGGCTCAATCACCTCCAATCACCCTCAAACCTCCTCTTAGTCATATTTTAGCATATGTTAAAGTATTTTAGCATATGTTAAGGTAATTAGTAGAATCCTAAGTTTTTTTACATAGTGTATACCTCCTTTAAGATCCTCCAAATTGGTATTTGTAATTGATGCATATGCCTATGTTTCACTCATGGTCTTCATTGACTATCTAGGTTTTAGATTAATGTTAATTTCACCTCCCTATTATGTCATCCCATCTCACAGTCTTTTCACTACCTTTTCACCATTACATAAGCTTAATCTTTCCACTCTTTTCTTAGTTTTATAAATTCCCATCATCCATTATCATATTACTAGCCATCCATCTACTTCCACCCCATTGATGCACTATCAAAGAAGATTCAATACTATTGAAATCATAATTTTCATGAAAATGTTATATATAAACATTAAAAACCTACTAAACAAAGATGAATCTCCACCCACAACCAATGAAAACATAATCAAGAACTTTTCAAGGAATTAAAAGAAAGGAGAGTCTATAAGATATTTAGTTAAAGGACTTTTATTTAAATATATAATCAAGTTTCAATGAATGTATGATAAGTTCATGAATATGTGTTTGGTATTTTCAAGATCACTTTCTATCAAATCTATACAAGTAACATAGGAATCTCCACCTACAACCATGTTAAGAAGAAGTGAGATCAAAGATGAAAACAAGAAGAAACTCAGGTATTTGAAAGGAGAGTTAGAATCATTAAGAATTTCAAAAAAAAATTAAGAGCATTAGAGTGACATTGGAGGTATATTGGTGTCAATTTCAAGACCTAAACAATGCACAGTCTATACAAAGATCAAGTTCTCACATAGTCAAGTATATGATGAAGAAAATTCCATGTTCAAAAGGTAGAATAATGTGTATTAAGAACACAGTTTGGTAAAGTGATGCACCTGAAACTTGTCTCAAAGGTAAAATATAGGGATGAATCCAATTTAGAATAGGACCTATTTTCATGTGGATCTACACATATCTTAGGGTTTAAAGGTTCTTAAAGTATGCTAATACTATATCAAATCAAGACTATGAAGAATGTGTTTCTATTCATTTAATTCAATGAGGTTTATACCTAGGTTTTAGAGTCACTTAGAATGGTGTGGATAGTTTTATAAATCCATGATCTTCAAATTACAAGGTAACATAGTCATTCACCTCATGAACTAGCATCTACAATGTTGTTAAGTTAAATATATCTCCAAGCTATAAAAAATATGGGAGTAGATTAGTCTATAAAGGAGTATTTTGATCAAATGGAGGATTATTAATAATTATTAATATGTAAAATATGTTAGGGTATGAATAATATTTTCTTAAGAAAGTTTATCTCTAAGATGAACCTTGAAATGTTCACCTACATCCATGCTTGGGTCAATTGTATTGAAATATCCATATACCCTATATAGGTGAAATTAAAGTACAATACATTCAACAAGGAAGATTTTGAATTCAAATCTGAATTCATTTGATTATTTTACATATTCAAACCTTCAACAAGATCATGAGCTCTACTACCAACTCATGAAAGTAAATACACAAGCTTGTGTACATAATCAATACTATAAGAGCCTAAAAGTTCCCTTGAAGAGAAAAAAATCTAAAATAAAAGGTGAGAATAAGGTTACCAATGAATTCTGAGTTATAAATAGTGATAAATGGTGATGGAATGGATGTCAATAACTTATAACTCCCAAATCAACACCTACAACAATATTGGTAGAGGTAATTATATTGAAAGAGATGAGGAGAAATGGTGTTTGATAGGGGGCATAATATTGAGTTTTAATAATCAATGATGACTCATATTTAAATAAGTTCCTTATACTAGATAAAAATCCTTGTTGACATAATTATACATAGTTACAATATGAAAGGAAGCAAACTCAGTCATGAACCTATGAAACATGAAAACTCAGGCAACCCACTAGATAGTTTTGAAAAAATGAGTTTTAAGGCCTATATAGGAATGATCTAAATATGAAAATTTGTATAAGTGGTATTAATGTGTGTTTATAACTGTAAATGGTATTTTTATTGTTAAATTATAAGTGGAAGAATCTAATGTTTTATCGCAGTCAAATGCTTATCTGTTGATAGTCAACAATGGGGCTAAGAGGGATTTTTGAAGTGTTATAGGTATGATACATTATTTAAAATACATGTAAGTTTATGTGAGGTAGATAAATATTATTCTAAGTATTAAAAAATATAATGATATGGATAATAGTTAGGATTTAATATAATATGCCATTGAGGTCAAGTAAATAGAAGAGACTCAAGATAGGCCTATGAACTATTTTGGTGACATTCATGTGGGTTGAGAGGTGTTTCAAGACATAAAATATATAGTAAAATGTAAGTATTATGATAATTATAGGGTTAAATAATTTTATAATAATAAATCTTAGGTTAAGAAATAAAAGTAATCAAACTTAGTCACTTAAGGTTGTACAAACTAGACTGCCAAGAAACCCTAAGCAACATATGTATGAATAAGAAGCATAATTGATAGAATATATTGGCCTAAGGGATTTCATCATATTGGGAGATAATTTAAAAATCTATAAAAAATTCCTTGAATAATTAATAACATTGAATACCTCTATCTTCCATACACACATAGGTAGGGAGAGAAAACCTACAGGTATTCTCATGAAGTGCTGGAGTCATAGTGGGTTTTGAGTAGTTAGAATGAATATAACGGTTATTAAAAAATAATAATAAATGTATTATGATAATTTTTAACCATAATATCCTCTTATATGTCACTCAAACCTTTAACACTTAGTATTGAGTCTTTTAAGCCTAAACCTAGTCTTAAGACCTATAAGCTCCATCATCACATGGAGGCTCTCTTAGACTCCCTAAAGAAAAATTAGACCTTTAAAAGGTTTAAATGAATTAATTAGGTATTATTAAAGTATTTTAAATCATATTAAGGAAATATAAAGGTCATTATGGTACTTAAAGATCTAATTCTAAATATGTAATCTAGACACTCATTTGAACCACCTGTTTTAATGTTTATATCTTTCATCGCATGAGGACTTGAACAAAATGATTTTATCAAGAGTTGGTAACCCTAGGTAAATTTTAATAAATTAATTATTTATGTTTGTTGATGATCTAAGGTTTATTAACCATTTCAAAAACTATATGTAGATAAATGATGCATCTAAAATCTTATAAGCAAACTTCTCTATACACATATATTCTCACACCTTTCACATGGGAATCAAATATGTTGACTAAATTTTAAGGGGTATGTGGAATAAATATACATGTAAATAATTTTTCATTTTGAGGTCCATACTTTATAAACCATTTTTAAGAAGCTGGACCTCTAAAACCTTCCTTAAACCCTCCTACAAACCAATTTTTAGAAAAGTGAAGTTGCTTACATCCAAACACCCATGAATCATCTAATAATCTCTTGAACCATGAATTAAACTTATAAATGGTCATATAAATGGTATTTTTATGTACATAATTATATAGACCTATCATAAAAAAGGGTTTTTAAAGGAAAAAGTATAGAAAGAGAGGTAAAAGGTAGTTTAAGGAAGTGTCAATCATTAAAGTGTGAATTTTGAAACTTTTTATACCCCATAAAGTAATAATAATATAAAAACAATGATTCTAATCTCCCATATGAGTTCATTCAAAATAGCTAGTCTATAGGAAGTGATGAACAAGGTGACCTAGTCACTTAATTTGATAAGTTTGTAGGTGTTTCTTTCTCAAAAGGACCAATTTCATGATGTGAAGAATTTATTTATGTCTCAAAATCACTATATTCATATGTTTTCAAAGTTTCATGCAATATTTAAGATCCATAAATTTCAATAAGTTAGGCTACAAGGCCTAATTATCTTAGTAGACCTATTTGGTCAATCAAGTAAAATGGAAAATGGCATACAAGGGATGATAGCCAAGTTAATGTAGAGGAAATTCACACTACATAACTGGTCCTAACTATTAATCACATGCATAAATGATATTTATCATGAGTTAACTAATATAAAGTGTAAATCAATACATGTTCCATGGTCTTAATGCAAGAAGGAGTTTCTCTTGACTTAAGTCTTATGTTACAAGGAAGGAGAAGTTGTTATATGCCTATGATGGTCTACCACCTCATTTTTTATGCCAAATAGCTCATTCAAGAGTCATTCAAGATAATCAAACATGGATATATTATTAGAAGATTTTTTTTAACTAGTTGTAACTAAAGTTGTACTTGAGTTAATTATTGGATGATGTTTTTTCCTCTCCTCTATGCCATTTCTCATAATTCTTATCTCTCCTCATGTGTTCTATATATGGAGGATTTTATAAATTATTTAAAGATATATCTCTTGGGAATGATGAGACTATACGAATATTGAGATTTTTAACCTCTTAAGTAAATAAAATTACTATTTTCATATTTATTATTACAAGTTTAGTTTGTTTATGTTAGTTTGATTTGAACATGTGGTAGTGTTACCTCCCTTGGTAGGTCCTAATCTCACATAGTTACTAGTATATCATCTTATATAGGTCGTATATAGTGTTTTATATTGATTTATTGAGCTTGGAGTGGATATATTGACTGGTTAATGCCTTAAATCAAGACTTCCATCATTGCACTCATGCCTTGATCACTTGATGAAAGCTTTATGTGAAACACTTTTGCATATGAGACACTTAAAGTTATAATATTCAATGATTTTCATTGCTTATTAGTGTTATTTGGAGTTCAAATGTAGTGGATGAATGATTACATTAGGTTCATCACCATCACTAGTATAGATTTTCCCTTTTAGTTATCTTTTTAACTCTTTTCACCCCTAAAACAAAGTAGGTTATAGTATACTGAGCAAAGGTGATATATCAGAGGACCAAGACACATAATCTATAGGTTTTGTCTAAGATATAGGTATTTAAAAACATATAGACCAATCCAATGTTATTTTAGGTTTGAAGGAGATTTGAACAATCTACTTCAATAGGGTGCAACTTGGGTTGCTAACACTTATGAATCAGGAAAATCACTCTTTCATGCCTAGAAACTGTGTATTTGCCCTTCTTTTACTTTTTAAATAGAGTCTTGCATAGGAATACAAATATATAATCAGAGACTCAAGGTTATAACATTCCTAAATTATTTCAAAAATATGAACATAGACTAGTAATCAACATTAAACCTACCTTCTAATATAATATATTGCATGAGGTGGAAAACCACATCTTCAATTGGTCTTGACAAGGATTAATGATCAAGCCCTTTCTATAATATCTATAGAGTTTTTCATTCTAGTAGGAAGATATTTTTATCTTTATTATAGTATGTTCCCATTTTATATACATTTTTCACCTCAATCTCTAGCCTAGTGATGTGCATGATTATTTATTTAGAGATATCTAACAAAACTACATTGACGTTCAAAGTTATGTTATCCTAAGAATTTATAAATAAGTTCAAAAAATGGCTATAAATAACTTATATTCTTTGCATGAATTTCTCCATTCATCATATCTATAGGATATCCAAAAATTATTTATTATTTATTACCTCCTTAGGTATTTTGGGTTCTATTTTGTTGGGAATCCCCATGAAGAAAAATAAAATTTGATTGTTTATCTTTAATTTGAATAAGGGTTTTCTGGGATCCCTAAGTTTGAATTAAAACTTTGACTTGAGTGTCTCATGTCATCCCACTCAAGTATATCATTGAAATGATTCCAATAATGATAAATTTTAAATCGACCCTATCTTCTACCATATGAATCTAGAAACTTATATTTAGGTATGTTTGAGAGGGAACAATTAGTAAGAATAGAAAAGAACATAACAAAAAAATAGCCATAACTATAAATTTCTAATGAAATTTATTATTTTAAGTGGATAATAATCTCATATAATTAACCATTTTGAACAATAGTAAACACTTTCTCATAAATCATTTGGAGAATATCCTTAGGTAATTCTTCTCACATACTCCAACTATAAAAACTTGTAGAGCTTACTCCCTTGTTGGTGAACCAATCAGCAATATTATTGTCTTCTCAATAGACATGTTGTTGACCACTTATTTTCTAGAGTATATAATAGAAATATCCTCATCCACCACCTATTTAATATTCCAACTCAATAAGTTTTTTTTCAAGACAATTTATTATATTCATTGAGTCTCCCTCAATTATGAGAAGTTGGATACCCAATTGTCTATCCAAATTTGGCCCCCAAAGGATAGATAGAGCATCTACCCAATTTTTAATTTTAATCCCCATATTACTATCATAATTAGTAATAAACATCCCTTGCTAATATCTTAAAATACCTTCTCATCCTATAGGTCTTGGGTTTCCTTTGGATGCCCCATCAAAATTGAGCTTTAACCATCCAATAGGTAGAGGTTTCCATTTAGTCCTCTTTCTTATTTCATCATTGGGATAAATATTATTAATACATAAAGATTAAATTTTCTAGTTTAAATCTAATATTTTTAATAAATTTAAAAACTTTTACCTTTATCACTAGATCTAAAATTAACATTTTCCATACTATCCTAAAAAATATTATGGGTTAAAGTCAAACTTGAGCACTTTTTGTTCCTAAAATTTTTGTTGTTTATTTTACCCCTAATTCCCCAAATGACATGAGGAAATGTGAACTTATATATTTTATTAAGAAGATCATGTTGAAAAGGACACTCTCAGAACTTCCAAAAGTCAAACAAAGAGCTAATAAATACCAAAAAACATTGAATTTGTTAAGGAAGGAGATCCAAACTTCATTAGCAAAAAGACAATCAACTAGTAGATGAAAGATAGTTTCATTTTCATTTTCACACATTGGGCACATATTGATCATAATGAACCCTATTTTCCTTAAATTTTCCATAGATAAAATTTTATTTTGAATGGCTACCCATAGAAAAAGGTTAACTTTGGGAATCATGTGTTTGTCCCATAATATGTCCCATTTCACATCATTATTAGGTATATTTGCCAACAAATTATATTTATATTTAACTATATATTGTTCATATGTATAATTTTTCCAAAATAACTAATATTCATTTATGGTATCTAACATATGATAAGTTTTCAACAAATTATTTAGGTTAGATAAATTTTTATTTTCTTCTTCATCTAAATTATCAATACTCAAGTTTTTTTAGCTTCTAGTACTTTTTGTAATCTACAAATAATCTTGAAACTTATTAGCATATATGTATTGAATGTGATTTTGAATTTGATGGCATGACTCTCATGAATTTAAAGGCTGGTCTAAAATCCAATCATCTCCCTAAAAATTGACATGATTACCATTTTCTAGTTTCCATTTTGAACTTGGTGAGATCACTTATTTATTTGAGTTTAGGAAATTCCAAAAGTGAGATCCTTAAAAAAATTGTTCCTATTCAAAAATACACATAGTATTTCTACCATATAGTTATTATAATCTTAAAATATTATCCCAAGTGTTGTTAATTTTGATAAATCTCCAATCAAATTTGGAGAGGAGAGTTTTATTCATCCAATTTAATATTCTAATGCCTAACCCTCCATTTATTTTTGTTATGATTTTTTTCCCATTCCACCAAATTAATTATGTTTCTTGTCTCCATACCTGTCCATAAGAAATTCATTTGGATTATGTTAATCTTGTATTATATTCTCTTGGGAAGACTAAAATGGAAAGGAAATAGACTGGAAGACTTTTAAACACACTTTTAATAATCACTTATTTTCCCACCTAAGATATAAGTTTTCCTTTTCAACTAGTAGAATTTATTTAGAATATTTCCACAAAAGGATTTCAAGATATAACTAGAAGGTTTTTGGTAAAGAGAGGCATAACTAGTTAGGAATATGGAGTCTATTTGATTTGGAAACTCAGGATTTGATCAATCCTAGTTTGTCTTCCCAATGACGTATTAAAAAAGAAAATTGAGCTCTTATCAAAAATTAACACTTTGATTTGAATATTTTCCATACATAATCAAGATTTATTATAGGAATTTTTCTTCCTTAATGTATGTATCTGCCATGAGAACGGTATCATCAACAAATTACTGATGAGATACCAAATCTACATTTCTAGTAGGTTTGAAGCCTTTTAGCTCACCAATAGTCACAAAATTTGAAATAAATATGATCAAATATTTATCCATAATGATGAATATGAAAGGGGAAATTGAATCCCCTTGTCTCACTCCTTTGTAAATTTTGAATAAAACTTGTGCCACACCATGGACAAGCACCAAAAACATGTACGGTAGAGATACAAGACCTTATAATTTTCTTAAACATGTCTTGTAAATTGAATTGACACATGAATATATTAAATAAGATCCATCTAATCTATCATAAGCCTTAACCATGTATAATTTAATCACCATACTAGTACTTTTGATTGTATCCATAGAGGGAAACAATTCATGAACTACAATGAACCCATATTTAAGGTTATAAAACCTCCTTATTGCACCTAAATAATAGATTCCGTGATTTGATATAATCTTAAATAAAATAGATTATTAATGATTTTATATATGTAATTACATAAGCTAATAGGGTGGAAATTGGAAAAATTTATAGCTCCCTTCGTAGGGATCAAAATAAGGCGTGATTAAATTATTTCAACATATGAGTAGAATAAATGAATTCATTAACCACATCTACCACATCATCTCCAATGATATCACAAAAATTATAAAAAAGGCAATTGGAAATCCATTTGGACCTAGAGATTTATCCAAATTCATTTTGAAAATGATAAATTTAAGGTCTTCATTAGTTATAGCTGAAATGAGAACTGAATTGTCTTATTAGGTTACCAATTCTAGAATAACATGTAGAAATTCTTGTTCAAATCTGATGTTTTTTTGGAATTCATTATTAAACATGTTTTTGAAGTATTTTACACTCTCTTAGTTAATAATATATTTCTCAAATGTGATATGTCCTTCTCTATCTATAATTTCCTTGATTTAATTATGAGATCCATTCTTCAAAGTGAGCATATGAATAAAGTTTATGCTCTTAGCCACTCCTTTAGCCAAATATTTCTTTATTTTTGTCTCCATAAACTATCCTCTCTTACATTAATTCTTTGATATTCACAAATAAGTTGGGTTTTCCTTATTTTAAGTATTAATTGCATACCCATTGCTCTCTATTTTAGACTCAAGCATATAAATATCAAAATTAGAGGTTTTTTATGAATTATAACATTACCAAATACCTATTTATTTGATTGTATAATTTTAATCTTGACATTATTAATCTTTTCAACTAACCATCTTGACATTCTTAATATTGAAATTCATAAGTTACAATAAAATATGAAGGATGTTTTCAATTAACTTTACCTACTAATATTTTAGACCATCAATGACAAACCAATGTCTCACATTTAAAAAAAAATCATCAAGATAATTTAAATAATTGGAGCTTACTATTTATATATCACTTACATAATCATTATGGTAGAGGGTTTATTGTAATCCCCATTGAATCTCCCTTATTATATTCCAAACAAACTTGTTGAGAAAGAAACTAATTATCAGATATTCCATGGTATTGGGAAAATGAAATGAGAAGAAATAATCACCCTACCCTCATCTTCCTATTAATATTGGAAGGAAAGAGTATAATTAAATTTCCTAGTTTATGTCAAGTTTTATCACATAAAAAATCTCATAATTTGGGTGATCATGATGTGAAGAGATCAATCCTAAGGGTAGTGTAGATGATTATTTAAAGAGTTTGAAAGGAAAGGTCCATATATATTGTAATCATCACCCAAATCCAAATTATTGGGCGTTCATAAATGATATAGACAATATGGTAGTAGAATATAATATGAAAATATCATGTGTCAGGCTACCATTAAATCCATTGAAGAGACAATAAAAAAATTATAGAGGAGAGTACATACACCTTTATCAGAGAGGAAAAAACACAATATAATTGTCATGTCCAAGAAAAGAATATTCTAAATAAATTTACCAAGTCACAAGGACCATAATAATCACCTCTTCCTTTTAAGGTAAAATATTGTCTTGTTATTGAAAATTTTAATAGATCTATTCCCATGCCTATTATCTATGTTGAAACTAGTGCATCTATGGTTAATCAAATCATTTTTAGCGCTCTTGTAGTTTATTTGAACATTATTAATGAGATGAAATAACAAATTGAGTTGGTTCATGCTAGGACTATCAATGATGGATTTAAAGTTATAATAGCCATTCCAATTTACCTTGTCACCTATATAATTAAAAAATGTTAAATAATGTTCATATTAATTATAATGTTTCTATTATACCTAGTTATATTATGATTATTTATTTGATAGTTTCTAGTGTTCTTGTGAAGAATGTCCCTATAATTACCAAGGTTTATGTTAGGCATAATACATCTTAAACTTGTATTCTTAAAGTTGGTCTAGTTTTATTTGAACTTGTTTCATCTCCTAAAGTGATAAAAAAATCCTCCCATGTTTCCATGGATACCATTTCTACTATGGGTATGTATACCTCTCATAAAAAATCATTCATTATTTTTCACTAAAATATTTTTCACCAAAATTTGGTTCATCTATAATTTATACCATTGAGATGATTTTTGTACCTATCTCATCAAAAGTTAAATAAAATATTTTTCAATCCCATGATAAAAATAATAAAGGTAATTAAATTTATTTTGAACCTTCCACCCTTGAATACATTTATTTCAATTCATCCTCACTCCTTCCATATTTAAATTCAATGGACCCTACTTTCACCATTTACCTTCCATTTAGCATCTCCACCATTCCACATATAATTGTTCCTTCATTTAATTAATTTTTAGTTATTAATCCTTCATAAGGAGAATACTAGATATGAAAACCTAAAATCTTCCAAAAAAGAAAGATAAGACTGCATGATTTTTTTTGGATTGATATTGAGGGAAAAAAGGGTCCCTAGGCCCAAAAACATAGCACTCAAAAATCCAAAATTTCCTATATTGGTGGAATAACCATCAAGACATTTAAATAAACAAAAAATAAAATTGAAAAATATTAATTTCAAACCTAAGAACAAAAAATCCTCAAATTGATACTCTGCTTTCTTCTATCATCCATTAGAACTCGAGGTCCTAATAGAAGGATTTGGAAAGATACAACCTTTCTTTCTATTTGTAACCACTTTCCATTTTTCTAAATTTCTTAACTTATCTAAAACCCTACTTTCCAACTCATCCATCTTTAGTATTACCTTTATCTACTATATTCTTAATTTTATGATCCCTTTCTTTATTTATAATAGATTCAGTGTTCTTAGAATTCATAGAGGAGAGCATAGCTAGTTTTATACTCATTTTAGAAATATTTTCAATAAAATATTCTACAATATTATTAGAATTCAATTTATGATTACCAGCTAGAAGCATTGTCATAATCTCTTCTTTATTCTCCTTCCCCTAAGAAGATACTATTTTTGTCTTGGATTTTGGATAGGAAGCTGAAACATGACCCACTTGAAAGTAATTTATACATCTAAAAGGTATACCTTCAAAGATAATGGATTTAGAATAACACTTCTCTTTTACTTGTAATGTGATCATCTTAGGTAAAAACTTTAGAGATATCTAAACAAACCAATAATATTATAAAATTTATCCTAGAAAAATTAAGTGAAGAAACACCAATTTACAATAATTCGCCCAAAGATTTAGTGATAACTATAAGCCCAGGTTTGTTCCATTATTGAAGAGGAATATACGAAAACCTTATCCAAATCAAGTGAATAGAAATATTTTTCATTAAAGGGTTGCAATCAAAAAACAATGGTTTCAACATAAGGATGTGATTATCAAGAGTTCAATATTTAGCTTGAAGGATTTTATTTTAATCAATCAAATCATCAAAAGTTACAATAAAATATCCTCTAACATAGGGGTAAATTTCCATATCACTTGTCAATAATGACTACTAAGAAAATGAAATATATTTATGTAGAGTCAAGAGAGATGACCAAAACCTATCAAAATGGTAAATTATGTCCCTCTCCATAAACCATGCTTCACATTCAACAATCTCCTTCAACACTTTAACCTTGAAATTTACCACTAAAGTATTCAAAACCCTAGATTGATCCAAATTAAAAATTTATGAAGATGCCCTAACCTCTAAAATTGACCTAGTAGGGGGTGGATATAAGTCTTCTAAGAAATTTTTACCAAAACTCCCATCTTCCTCAAATACTATAAGTAACAGCTATATAAAAGGACTAAAAACCTCTCCCTTTAATGGCTCCACTCTATTCATTTGTTCTGTCCCAACCCAAAATTATCTAGGCATCAAACCTTTTGACATAGATGCTCTAAAATTGATCATCTTCCAACCATAAATGATCGAGGAAGATCCAAGAATATAGAAAGGCAAAGGTCACCGTAGGGCCAAGCCTATAGCTAAAGCATAGGTAGTCACCTCAAAAGAGAAGAAATTCATGGGAGGGAACTCATTTGGTCTCTACTAATGATGGAAACATCAATTTTTAAACAAGAAATCATGATTATTTATGAACCCATATAAGGATTAAATTAAAAAAAATCATCAACACCATGAAGAGGGTAACTAGAATAAAGGTAACTACAAGTAAAACTCCATTTTAGAATGAATCTAAAGATGATTTTTTCTTTGATAAAGAAGAAAAAGGTTAAATTAAAACAACTCCCTAAATACATAGAATACCCTTACTCATTTATTTTAGATTTAATTTAATTAACAACCACCATAGTCAAAGGGATAGAGAAAGAGCTTGAAAGAATCAGAACTTAAACCAAGGCCTTAATACCATAGGTTCTTATTGAGAAAATAGAAGAATCCCTTAGATACTTATATGGTTTATTGGATTTAAATTTGGAATCAAGAAGACAAGGTAAACCATTTATTAAAATTATTAAATCATATTTTAGAATAATCATTTAAATAATACATAGGTTAATGACTTTAAAAAAGGTAATTAATGAATATTCTTATCTAGATCGGAGTATTATGAGCAATAAGGATGTAGGATTGGATTATAATTTTGTTATCATGATGAGAGTTTCTATACTATATTAGGATAGAGATATGGATACTATAGGAGCACATAATAGAGTGGCAAAAGACATGCTTTTAGATTTTTTCCATGAGGATATAATTAAAAACTTATTTTCAAAATATATACATAATATTGTTACACATAAGACATTTGATGCTTGGTTAGACATTTTCACAAGGGATTTTAGGGATAGAGTTGAGGAAACTAAGGATGGTGGTAGTGATAAAGTAGTTGAGCTAGCATCTACTACCAAGGGGAAGATTGAAATGGTATCTTTATTGAAGTAAATGATATGAGATCAATTATAAATGCATGAAACATTGATAAGGCATACAAGGATGTTACTTAGAGTACTTATCATGTAATGGATAAGATCAAAATTACTTTAATTCATGTAAACTAAGGTTTCAAAAATCATAGCCTCAACCTCAACTAGTAATAATGATCTTCTAGTTACTTCCACTTAGTATGCATCCCATAGTTCTCAAGTGTAATTTGGACCACCAATTGATAGAGTTATAGCTGAAGTGACTATTAAAATTGAGATTGATTAAATAATTCTATTTCTATGAATTTGTAGATTTGATTTTGAGAGGTTAAATAAAAATAATTGTATGTAATTTTACATGGATTACATGTTGGTATGGATTAGGCCACTTTGTAATCTATTTATACGCTTGTGGAGAGTGTGTAGACCCATAATTTATGTTTGGTGGTTAAAATACACATAAACATAATTATTATAATATATATCTTAAGATGAAACCATTGGTAATAATATGTCTAATCCATATAATATTACTATAAAAATAATACTCTATTTTATTATTGCAAGGAAAATGATAATTTTATTAAAGGCTATTATTTGACTAAATTTCACTAGATAAGATGAATGAAATTTTGATAGATAGCTTAATGATAAATATATGTTCATATTTGAGACTTTATCTTGATATTTAATTTGGAAATATGTGTAGGTGTAGGCCCTATAAGGTCTTAAGCTAGGGGGGAATGATGAGCCTATAATGTAACAGCTTGCAACTTGTAAGTTTCTTATGAAATGAAATGTGTCAATTGGATAAATGAATGGTTTGAGGAGCCCATCATTTAATAATAAGATTAAATTCATTGATATAATAGTTTAAGTATTTTAAATAGCTAATTTAATGTCAAATTGATACCATTTTGTTAAATTAGTTGATGGGAGTTTATTAGGAACTAATTTAGTTATCGATAGATGACATATATCTATTTCAATAATACAAAGTAATATAATTTTTAAATTAAATTTTAAATACTATATACCATAACATACGAATATATGATACACCATCCATGGTTTATGAGTTACTTTCCAAATTATAAATGCATTTATAAGTTGATTACCTTTCAGGGATAGTTTTAAATTTTGGCTATGCTATGGTCTAGGTGTCAATGGTTATAGTAGATATGTACTCTTGATATCCATTAAGTCATTTAAAATTTAAAAATCCATTCTTTTACTAATGATACAGTATAGGTGCTAACATTTATAGTATATATAGGTGCTAACATTTATAGTATATATAGGTGCTAATACTGATAGAATTATTATGGCCTATCTGGCATCATAATTTTTGAAAGATTTGATTTGAATAATTTTTTAAAATACTTGCAATAAAATCATAATTAATGTTCAACTTAAATATGATACATTATATTTAGTCTTGGTTTTGACAATTTTAAGTATGTCCACTTTGAATTTATGAGAAATTATCTCAATTTAAATTTTAAGTGAACTCACAAAGTTAGTTTATTTTTGAGAAAGTATTATAACATAAATAAATATTTAACCATGAAAGTGTCAAAGTATAAAGTGAAAATAGTTTGTAATTCAAGATACTATGATACTATACCCAAAACCAGTTTTGGGATACTATTCCAAAAATTAACCAAAATTTGTGCAACCCACACATAGTATTCTAAAACTCCTTCAATAAAATCATAATTATTTTTCAAATTAATTATGGAGTATGATATGTAGTATTGGTCAAAAAAATATTAATTATGTCACTTCACATTTACTTTAGATATATATTATATATAAGGGAAAATATTGATAGGTATCAAAGTCATTAGTTTCCAAACAACTCAAAATAATAACCATAGTCCACATTTTTTGTATCGCGTTCATGCACTTTGCATAAGCAAATCTCTACAATTCTTGATTTTTTAAATTTTCTTGTAAGTAGATAAAAAATAGTTAGGTCACGCTTAGGAAGGTTTGGTTTTATATCTTTCTTGAATCTTTAAATATTATTATATGTATGTTTTTTTATTTTGAATAATAGTCTATTGAAAATGCATGAAAATTTTATTATCCTTATAAATCCTTTTAATATTATTATTTCATATATTTTTCATTGTTATTATTATTTCTCTCAAATTATTTTTACCTTGAAACATTGTGCTTTCAAAACCATAACTCAAATAACTAAGCATTTAGGTATTTAATGATAAGTAGTGTGAAGTTACAATGAATGAAATCAACAACAAGATTAAGGTTAAAAAAAGGAAGTAATATCCCAAAAAAAAACTTATTCAAGTAAGTTTCCTTCACAAAATTTTATGTCTTATTTACATGGGGTTTACTCCTTCAATAAAAAGGAAGTAATATATCCAAAAAACATTAGTTAGGAACTCATAGGTGTCAAAGTCCTTATTAAAATAATAGCTTAGATATTAAATGAAATTATGTATTGGGATGAGATACAAGCCTCAATTAGTTTTTATACCTTTCACTTCATGGAACACAAAATGGGATAATATCCTAGAAATTTTTGAAATGTTGAAGACAAAAATAGAAGTAATATTAAGGGCATGTTGATGCTGATAATACTAATGGTTGAACTAATTTAACATGGGAGTAAAATTGCACTAAAAACATTAAAAACCTTATATTTACATGTAAGGAGGAGGTATAACATTAATATTATTTTTAAATTATACTCATAAAATTCAAATATATTGAAACATTAACAACCTAAAATTTCCACCAATTTCTATATAGCTCTAGCCTCCATAGACAAGCCATTTTTCTAATAACTCATCTCATTTTTGTTTATAAAATCAATTTATTTTGATAAAATTTATGTCCTTAAACACATTATATTAAATGATATAACATTTTAATAAAAAATCTTTCATCTAATATATAATTTATTCTAAATCTTGTGCTTAGGGACTAACTTCATCCAAAAACTAGACATGCATAAAAAATGAATCTTTTTTAAATGAAGAATCATAAATATGTATTTTATCAAGCTAAAAAATAATTTTATACACAATTAAATTATGGGGTAGTATTATAAAGGAAAATTTTCACAACTTTCTAAGTCTATACCTAGAAAGGGGTCAACCTAAAGCCTTAGAGTCATAATCCATCACTAATTCTCATGGTTGTCATTCACCATTGTGAGATTGGGTTTTTCAAATAGGATCATTTTATTTTCATGATATAATATGATTGATAATCCCCCTCACCTATATTTCATATTATATTAATTTTTTTGATAATGTATAAACATGTATAAAGGTCCTTTGTCAACTTGATAAATCTTCAACATTCAAAAATGTCATGGTGGAGGTGAGTTGATAAGGCAACATAGTGAAGAACCATGAACACATAATATCTACCTAATCATATATTCATTTTCAATATTTTAAGAACATAATGAGAGTGTTTTGGGTCCACTTGAAGTCCTTATTAGGTCATAAAGGTCTCTTTATATATGTTAGCATGATATTCATTTGTTATACCTCATTTAGGTCATGTGTGTCCTAAAAGCAATAATTTAACCATAATTAAAACTTATTTGACCTTAATAGGAAACTATATCATCATTAATGACTCCAAGAAATATCATGAACTTAATCAGGCCATCACTAAGGAATTTCATGTACTATTAAACCCATTCCCATAAGGGTCAATGCCTAATTGCCACTAGTGACCCCCACATGTGCCAATTTATGCCCTTTAAGCTTCCCCAATTTGTACCATATAATTTAAACATCACTTAACTCCTAATTTCCCTCCATCATGCCTATTAAAAACGGATTTTGGTTTAAAACATGAAAAAATGTATGGAAGTTATAGGTTTTAGAGGTTTTCTAAATGGCAGATATCTATTTAGTATGAACTAACTCAAGTGAAGTCAAGGATATGTAGGGAGAAGTCAAAATGACATGTAGGGGAAACTAGAGTTTTTTAGTGCTTGGATAGATCATAACTAACCCACATTCCCATTGAGCTCATTGGTAAGCTTGGATATCACTTCAGGTTTGTGCTCAAACTGTATGGAGGAGAGGGAATGCAAACCCAAAATCTTAGCCAAAATAAGTAGACTTGGTCAAATTTCATTCATGGGAATTGGTTTTATAATTGGTTCCTTGATATTTATGAACATTCCATAAGAAATTAAGGGGTGTAAGTATCATTCATGTCTACACAAGGCAACAAGATCATAATGGTTTTGATGGGTTTTGGGATTGTTTGGATAAGCCAATGGTTGTTATTATTTCCTCAAATATTGAAAGAGACTCTCATGTATTATTCAATGTTTTACCCACACATTTAAGATGGTGGAACTAACAAACATCTAGACCAGTAATGTCTATAGTTTACAAGCATATTTGGATGATAAGTAGAGTGTTGAGTTCTTTCACTAGAGGAAGTTAACAATACTCAAAGATTATTTAGGTGTTCTAATCTTTTCCATACCTATTTGATTTATAGTGATGTTAAAATCATCCTCTTGTCTTCTCAGGGTGTCTCCAAGGGAGGGGTCTATATACATCTAGATTTCAATGCATGGAAGGATTGTATGTTGTTCAATAATTCCCTTAGAGATTTCAAACACAATAAAATAACATGGAGTAGAGTATTGAAGTCATATAAGCCATCATCATATACTTATGTGTAGGTTTCATAGCCTTCATGATATCCCCAAAGGCTATGAAACTAATTTTGTGCACCCAAAGCTTACATAGTGATTTTAATAGAAGTTAAGGTTTCTTAGCCAATGTTAAAGTTATTCAAAGATAACTAGGTTTCATTTTTTGACTATGTGTGCCCATTTCCTACCTCCAAAGTACTATAATTTGATAATTATGTATATTAGTGTCTCCAAGGTTCTTTTAGGCTATCTTAGATAGGTTCTCATACTTCATTTCATGTCATTTTTAGACCTCTACCATTTCATGTTGTCTCCATTGACATTTCATTGTGTTCCAACCCTGCACTCCATGTTCAACCTCATATTACTCCATAACCATCCCCATCAACTCATCATCCCTTCCTACCAAGTCTAAAACATGTGAAACAATCCTAAATACCCCTAGGGACACTAATTAATCATTAAATCATAGTAAGATATAACTATATAGCCATACATACCCTGTTTGAAAACTAAATGGTCACCTACATGAAACAATTTTGAGCCCATTATGTAAAAAAATTTAAGAACACTGTGTATGAACCACTTATGGGCATACAAAGTGGTATGACCAAAGGAGTGGATACCTCAAAAATATTAATGAGAATATGAAAATGTCACAAGGGTTTCAAATATATGTGATTCTCTCTCTATTCATAGGAACTTGTTATTCATAACCCCTATAGACAGTTAACATTTGTAGGTGAATGCCTACAACACCGTTGACATATATGAAATCCACATATTGCATGTAGTCAGAGATAGTATTAATGAATAAGAGGGAAAGATGAAAACTAATTATGGGTATAAATTTTTTTTCTCTTTTTTTATGCTAATTTTCTACACCCCCCTAGTTTTTTCAAAATCTATATTTGCTGCCATAGAGATGACCCTGCCATAAAGTCTAAAACTATGTCAAAAACCCTATTAATTGATAGTATTTTTAGATGATTTTTTTTAATAAGATTATAATGATTTATTGATAGTTTTATTTATATTTTAAGTGGTTTCAAATATCATGGTGGATAAATGAATAAAATATGCATATCTGGTTATAAATGTGACTAGTTTTTTCACTATTTAGATTTAGTGCACTTCGACAGTTTTAGTTGTTACATGGATTTTAATTTTTTAGTAATATTTGATAATATATGGTGATGTTTTGATCTTCATGAGAATTTTTAATTTATGATTTAGATATCATTGGTGATATGATACTTTGAAAGACATTATAATCAATTTTGGTATAGTCAAAAATTATTTTGAACTCTATACTTGATGAATAACTTAGTTTTATCACTACTTGATATGTTGGTTATTTGAAATGTTAATATGATTTGGATGGTTTAGTAATGCTCATATTTTTATGTCAGTCTACTTTATTTTGATTTTACATCTAATACATATCTTAATTCACATAAGCATAATTGGCATATTAAAGATTAGTTGTTCTTTGATTTGAGTTAATAATCAATTTGGTGATTATGTTTCTAGAGCATATTTTTCATTTCTTGGATCTTGAATATTGGTGAGATAGTTATAGTATGTAATAGACTTATTCTGAGAAGATAACTTCACTTGAAAATGAGTAAAAAGAGCATTATTTGTTATAAAGTTTACATTCATGTTCAAATTATTTAAGGGGACCTAGCCTGGAATTCATGGCATGTTTTAAATTTTCCAATTCTAGGACATAAAATTTGAATTATATGAATTATTAATGAGAGTAACCTAATTCAAAAGTATCAAATATCCTTTTGTTTGTTCCAAACGTTATTTCAATGTATTTAACTAGGTTAATACATTTGACTAATTTGTGAAATATAAATGTCAGCTAAGGAGTGTGATATAGTCTTGAGAGCCTTGTGTCTTTGCTTATTTAATCAAAAAAAATTATGTCATTATGAATAAGTCTTATGACCCCCCTCAACGGATGATGAGGCAAATAATAGATCGAGCTAAACACCACTTGGCAGATTGGACCATGAGTGAGGTGACTTAGCGAATGCATTTAGGTTTGATTGTGAGTTCATATTGCTTCAAGATTATTCAATGATTTGGTGGTAATTACACATGAATAGTGAACTTATCTCCTCAAATAACATATCTTAGTTAATTAGGTAGTGATAATAATTAGCCTTGTATAAAGCTACCAATGCCAATGAATGGTTTAGCAGGCTTACTAAGTATAAAATTAATAAATGCTAGATGATAAAAAAATGACCACATCATTGAGTTAGTTACAAAATTAGGTTGGCAAATAAAAGTTGGGTTTTCTTCATTTTATAATCATTTGTTTTCAAGCTTTGTGTGGGAGTGAAGCTCTGGTAGGATTATGGGTGAGTTGTAGAATAAGGCTCAAAGAGAATATTTGGCAAGGCTTTGAACATAGAAATCAGGTATGTTCATGAATGAGTTGATTAGTTTCTCTTCAAAGAATTTTGTTGATGTATGAAGGTTTAAAATGAAGAAAGGAAAGTTGTAAGTGGTTTCTAGTTTGCATTAAAATAGATCTAGGCTTTCTGGTTAAATATGGAATATATTAGTCATGGTTTGAAGTTTTTGATAAATATTTTGCATGTAGACATGATTAAGTTTTTGATAATCTTGATTAAGCATTTGGTTTCTCAATTTTATGCATGGTTGAAATATTTTTTCAACTTTCTATGTGTTTATTTGGATTTTTAAACTCAGAACCATCATGAAGATATATATAAGTTTATCATGCCAACCTCTAGAAATAAGTGTTATTTATTTGGAAAATTAGAAATGTGTTGATACCTACAAACTTTGTTTATTAGTTCCATGATTTTGATTTTTCTAAAAGTTGTTTACATGTAATACAGTTTCAAGCTTTTGAATGTCTTGAATTTATTATCTTACTCTACATAATTGATATAGTATTTTGCATGGAATTTTGATGCCATTTTTAGGAATAAGTAAATAATAATTTTTGGGTTTTGTTGAGGTAAAAGGCATAAACTTTGAGTATTTTCAAATGAATTTGTTGGAAATTATTTGAGAAGATTTGGGGTTTGTGAAATTGTGCTATGAAATGATGGTTTCCTTTACATTTAGGATTTGACTAAAAAGGAATAAAATATAGAGTTAAGTTTATGAAAAGGGTATACTAAGAAAACAATTAAGGTTAAGTATATGAATTGAAGATTTGATGTTTGTTCTTAGATATTTTTCATTGCAGTCAAGGGTTTAATTGAAATTTTGACATATGAATTTTCAAGTTTATTATTTACATGTAAAATAAAGGTTCTTGCTTAATGCTTAAGTGTTGTGATGTGTTCATTGTGTTGATATCCTTGATCATTCGAGGTAGTATTTTAAGCATATTAAGTTATTTTTAGTCATATACAAATGTAAATATGTCTACCATAATTTGAAATTTTTATCAGATGGGTAGGCCAACAAATATCTTCAGTTTAGTTTAATATTAACATAAGGTTTATGTCTTAATTTGAATCTATGAATAGTGTTTAAACACGTATGTGGATAGAGAGGTAAATAATTTAGAGGTAGCAATAGGTAGTTTCATTTTGAATGTATTAAAAATCATGAAATTTGAAATGATTATGCATGAATTTGATATTCTACATTGAACATGTTCATAAAGATCAGTTTACATGTGTTTTAGATGATTTTGGGCTCATATGTGTAGATGTCAGCATTCATGAGGTCACAAAATGGTTAGTTTCAGTTGATTATATTTTATGATTTTTATATGATAATGATCACCTTGGAATCATAGTCTGGTTTTAGTATAAGATGTGTTCAATAATATTAGGAATTTTAATTATTTTTTGAAATCTGAATTGAATCAGTTGACTGTGGGTAGAATAATAATGACACATATGTGTGTGTGAATACTTTTGGAATGGATATAAAGCTAATATTTTAACATGAAATTTTATTTAAAGTTTCGAAATTTTCTTTAAAAATGGATATTGAGATTAAAATTCATTGAAATTAATATCAAATTTTATGTTTGGTTTATGAAGATCAATATAGTTTGGATTTAAATACAATACACTGAGTTTTAGTATAATACAATTTTAAAATTCATTTTATAGTTTTGTCCTTTTGAACATTTATCTCCAAGCTTATATTTGATTTTCATCTTTCAAATTATCCATTATGTCTAGGTGGAATCAACCAATAAGGAGTAATGATTAAAGAGGATTTGGGGGGGGGGAAGAATTCTAATAGAGGTGGTACTCAATGAAGTTTCAGTAGAGGTTTTAATAGAGATGGATTTCATGTAAGATGTTTTGGGCCTAGATTTTATAGGGGACCAAGGATGCCCATTTACTTTGATGTCTATGACCTAGAATTTTGGAATATTTTGAATAATCTACATGTTAACCTAGTCAATAGGAATTATAGAGATCATATGGGTTTTCATGGCTATAGAATTAGAGCTCAATCACACTCCCAAAGTAGTTCTTATCACCATATGGATCATGATCCTTGACATTTGCCTATCCAAACCCATAATTTTGAAAGTGAACTGATTGATGATCCTTTACCTACCAATTAGTTTTTATTTAATCAACCTACACAGCTTGAAGTGGAGACAACCCATGCCAATGACCTTAAGAAGATGGTTGTTCCTTCAAAGACACTTTCCCATTCGCATATAGATCTTACTATAAAACGAAGAAGCTTGAACCTATTAGGTGCCCATAGTGAACCCCTTCTAGGGTCAGAAAGATTGAGTTTGAGAGGTCATGGATATGTTAACAAAAGGAAAACCATAGGCATTCCACTTCAAATTATAAAAAAGAACACTGATATAAAAAGTACTAAACCTTAAGCACTGAGAGAAGTCAAGTTGATAAAAAGAATTAAATTAGATGTTGATGACAACATGACTGACTCGGGTACTTGATTTCCACCATTCCCTACAACTGAGATAGAATACAAGTTATTAAAGTGTTATCAGATTCAGATAATTGTTGGTCATCCAAGGGATAATTTTTGTTCTGTATTATGTAGAAATTGATATTTTAGCTTGACACTTTCATATTTTAGACTTGATAATTTTGGCAATTTTGGGTAAATATAAGGATTTTGTAGTGTTGGTATAATTATATATGCTTAAGTTAATTAAAAATGCATTATGGTTTAAACAAGAATAAAATTTATCAATTTGATGACTTATTTATTGTATGATTGATATGTATTTTATTATATTATTAATTAATATGGGTCCCCACCCATTAAGATTAGTACCCCAAGTCTATTATTTTTAATATCTTGATAAAATTAAGACTTTTAAAGTCTTAATTAAATATGACCTTAACAAATTTTAGTTTAATTAATTGACTTTATTAAAATTCAATTAGTTAACATTAACTAATAACTAACTAAAGTTAGTTATAACTTATTTCACAACTAAGTTGAGGGTATAAGAGGAGATCAACCATTAATTTGAAGATAGAAGAACAACATGCATTAAAAACTTCAGTATTTTCTAAAGTCCATCATTTATCTCTTATTTATTTACAACTTATCTAAGATAGTATAAATTTTGTAGATAAACCTAATGCTACTTTATCTAATGATTGAGTAATTGCTTCTACAATAGAGGTATATCCAATTTTATTGATCACCTATTACTAATTATTTGAAGTTTGCTAAGCTTAATATCTTTTGATGATTTCTATTTATAGTCCTATGCATAGATTTCAAGTATTCAACTTGAATGATGATGACAGTTTCACCTTTCTGTGACATCTCATTGATCTATTTTGATTGTAAAGTTGTCATTCAAAGTTTTTTAGAGCAAATATGTTGGTTTTCTCACTAAAATTTGTCATTTTCTGCTAAGATGACCCTCATTTTGAAACTCACATATCTTTGTAATTATTTGACTTTAACTTTAATATAATAGATCTTTTAGATTTCTTCTAAATCTGGTTTTCATTTATATTTTGACTTATTAGATATAATTTTAATCTTTAGTCATTTCTATTCTTTTAGTTTAGTTTGTTTCTCTTTTTTAGTTCTTTGCTTTATCTTAGATTGTTATAGATTTATCTTAAGTTACTATTTATTTTGATTTATTATAGACTGATATATTTAATATTTAGATCTATATTTGTTTCAATATTCTTTTACTTTAATATTTTATTTCAAATTTTTAGTTAATCATTTGATATTTTTCTTATATCCTTGGTTTTATCTTATACAGTTTGGTTGTAATTCAATCTATTTTAAGTTTACCTTAAGTTTCAATTAAGTTTCGTTGTTCTTCTTAAATTTCTTAGTTATTTTGAATCAGTTTTCCCTTGAAATTAGTTTTGATCTTTAGTTTCTACTTATTTCTAGTTAGTTTTATCTTTTATCTTGATTAGTATTTTAGTTTGATTACTTTATTTCATTTAGTGACTATTTATTAGATTAATATTAGATTTCTTATTCAAGTTCATTATTTTTCTAGTTAGTTTATTTAAATAGGCTATAGGCATGTTTTAGTTCTTAGATTAATTCTTTACTTTTTATAACATCATAGTTGCATTTTTTTTAGATTCCTTATTTAGATTTAATATTCAGCCTTTGTTTATTTTTAGTTGGTTTTGTTAGAATAAATTCCCTAATTACATTCTCTTGTTTCTCTTATTTTAGATTATGTTTAGTTTGTCTTTTCAATTAGATTAATTTCTATTATTAGAGGTTTTTAGTCCTAGAAATGTTTTCTTAAGTTAATTCTTATGTTTTATTTTCTTTTTGTTAGATTAGATTTTTTTCTTAGTTTTTTTTTCTATTTTAGTTTAATTCTTTCTTTGCTATAGGATTAATTGTTTGCCTTGCTTATTTATTTCTCTTTTGCTTACATGTTTGTCTCTCTTTCTTTTTCTTTGATCTATCTCTTCTAATTCTGATTAACTTTGAAATCATTACAAGCAAGAAGTGAAGATATCATTTGAATATATATATATATATATATATATATATATACACACACACACACACACACACACACACACACACACATACATATATTAGATTTTTATTCCTCAAGAGACTATTTAGTTCATAAGTTTTCTCTATCAAATAAAATATATTATAGATTCTTATCTTAACTGATTCATAATTTGATAAATAGATTTTCAATTATTATAATATAATAATTTATATTGATAAATTATTGATTATTTCTTAAAATTTATAATAAAAACCCCCTCACATCTTTAGGATCTTAAATGAACCTTTATAACCCCTACAATTAAACTAGTATGATTCCAACTTGACCTTCATGATAGGTGAAAGGGTTGGTTCATTGGTGGTACAATTTTCGTCATCAACAAATTTGGCTACTCCATTGGGGAAATTATTCATAAATATAGATTTTTTTAATTTTTTTCTTCTTCTTGCTAATGGTTATTATAGCACAATAACCTCCTATCATTCAACCTTTAATATCTTTAGAAGATGATCAAGTTGATGTTGCTTTCAATCTATCGCATTATGCTTGGTATAATCATCTTTAAAGTCTTCATTAGGTTATTGAAGTTATAAATCAAGAAGAAGAGATTGTTGAATTCAAAACTGATTGGTATTCAAATCTTACACATGAGACTCAATGTGACATTTTGAACTTGAATAGGAAAATTCAAGAAGACAGAGATAGAGTTTTAACTACTAATCCTAGGCCTAAAACTCATTTTCTTTCTCATTCATTTCTATTTGATGATTTTATTATACATGTTGAAACTACTTTATCAAATTTGTAATTGGGTCAAGAAAATCAAGTTCAATATAATCACTCTTTTTAAGTAGAGTATGTTAAAGCTTTCAATGGTAGATCAGCTAGTGAAGAATCACCAATAGGAAACCAATGAGTAGGAAATTAGTTACTCAAAGAACAACCAGTACAAAAATAGAGATTGGAAGATCTACTTCATGGATTATGAAACAATAGAGAGGTAGAAGAGCTCCATAAAGGTGAAGATGAAAAATAATCTTAAGAAGAGTGTCAAATATCTATAACACCATGGATTTTTTCTAATCCAATCAATTTTGGAAATCATCTAGGTAGGATACCTTCTCTTAAGGGATTGAATATACCAAAAACATTTGGTGCTATTGGAGATTCTTGAGAAGATCCCTTAGAGGCCTTTAGATTAGTTTTTGCTACCATTGGAATAACTTGTGAAAATATTTTCGTAAGATTTTTTGCATAAACATTAGAAGAAAAATATTATCAAGCTTTTGTTAATCTACTTGTTAAAGTTATTGATAATTGCAGAGATGTAGAAAATTAGTTAGAGTTGTCTTTTGGTAAAGCCAAGGAATATTTTTATTTAGTTCATGATCTTTCAAACATTATTTGGATCCTAGTGAAACTATGTATAATTTTATTTCTAGATTCACCAAGCTATGTCAAAAGATCCTAGGTGATCTTAGACCTTCAAAGAAATTATCAAGACTTTTTTTTTTTGCAATGCTTTACCTTTGAAATACAAAATGGCTTTAGAAGATAAATAAATTACTAAATATGATGAAACTATAAGATGTTGTATTGATTAAAAAAATAAGCTTAAGCATGTAGGTTTCAAAGATAAGTCTACTATAGGATTAAATTCAGATAATGTAGAGATATTAAAAGTAATACAAAGTTTAGGAAATACATTGGTAGATATTAAATGGTAGCTAAATGATAAACCTTATTTTTCATATAAAGTCATTAAAGATGATGAAATTAATTATTATTGCAATGTATGTGAACTTGATTATATTCTTGAAACATGCTAAGTTTTTATTAAATTCAAAAAGTATCTTCTTCAAGGAATAAATGAAATAACTGAAGATTTAACTTGTAATATAAACACTTTTGATGATCCTTAAGAAAAATAAAATGTTTATGTTATAAATACTAGGAATAAAGATTATAATTTTCCACATAAAAATAAATCAACACATGATAAACCTCATTTAGATGATAAAGGCAAATCTTCTTAGAATAATGCTAATAATTCTAATGATAATGCTACTTGAAGTAATCTTTTATTAACTAGATATAACAATGCTCAGCATCAACATTACAAATCAAAGAATTTTAGACAAACTAATGCTAAAAATTATAATATAATTAATGATTTATCAATAACTAAATCTAAATTTTCTTTACTATAGGCTACTAGTCTTCCGAGACAGTTAGATAAGATAAATGAAGTAGTTAAAAATCTAAGAGACGATGAAAGTTTAAAATAGGAAAATCATTTTGACCATATTTATGCTCAACATTTTGACCCCCTATTGATTATATGCCTCCTTTCTACGTCACAGTTAATATTGGAAATAAAAGAATTCATAATTGTATTTTAGACATATGTGCTTCAAATAATATCATACCTAAATGCATTGCATATTAGTTGGGTATCTCTTATAAAGTAGACAATAGGAAACTTACTAGTTTTGATGCTAGGAAAACTAACAGTTATGGTATGTTTTATGACATAATTATTAAGAGTGTGTAGGATGACCATATTAGACGTATGACTAATATTCAAGTTTTAGATATTCCTAATAATTAAGCAATGTTTTTAGGTAGGGATTGGTCCAAAGCCATTGGGGCTTTTATTGGAAAAGACATAACTTGGGTTCTTATAAATAATGAGATTGCATTCATTAAGAGGGAGGATTTTTTTGGTAATCCAATTGAATCACCTTCTTCATCTAAAATATATTAAATTGAAATTGGTATTAGAACTTATGATTTGTTAAATGTAGATGAGCCAACAAATCAACATGAAGAAATATTTGAAATATTTTATTTATGGTCTCTTTATTTTGATGGGGCTTACTCTCAAGATGGTAGTGTTACTATAATTTATCTTATATCTCCTATTGGTAAAATATTTATTTATGGTTTCAATTTGTCTTTTGAAAACATTAATAATATAATACAACTTAAAGCATTATGTTTAGGATTAAAAAAGGACATAGATCTCAATGTTAAACATTTAGTAGTTTTTGGAGATTTAGAGTTAATAGTAAGATAAGCTCACAAAATAAATAAGACCAATCAAACCATTTGCATTGTTACATGAAACAAGTTTGGTCATTAATTGAGTAGTTTAAACCTTTCAATATCACACATATTATTAAAGAATTTAATGTAAGAGCTGATAAACTTGTAGTTTATGCTTATAAACTAACCTTGAGTGAAATTGAGCCCACTATTGATTTTCCTTTAGTTGAACTTTTCTATCCTAATATTACTAAGCTAAATGATATTTACCCTATATTTAGTTGTGATGAACATATAGATTTATTTATTAAGGGAAATTACTTTGATCGTGATGATTTTGTACTTAATTATGGAGATTATTTATAGCTAAGTACTAACAAATTACCTGCTAGTTTAGTAAACTTAGAATCTATATTTTCACCTAATAATCAACCAAGGATCTCCATAATAGAAGTGACATCAACAAGAATCATATGTGTGACCATTCCCATTAATTTAGAAACTAAAGAAGATCTTAAGTCTATTTATTTAGGAATTCAAGTAGATAAAAATGAAAAAGCCAATGTCATTAAATTATTTAAGGAATTTATTGATATCTTTACATGGTATTAAGAAGATCTCAAGGGTTATGATACTAGTATTATTAAACATGAATTTTTTATTAAACCTAGTATCAAACTTATCAAGCAGAAAATACAAAGAATTGGCCCTTTGTTAGAAGACACTATTAACAAAGATCTAAATAAAATAATTGATGTTGGTGTCATTTTTCCTATAACATATTCAGAATGGGTAGCTAATTTATTACCAGTCAGAAAGAAAAATGGTGATATTAGACTTTATGTAGATTTTAAAGATTTAAATAAAGCAAGTGTAAAAGATAATTTTCCTCTACCTAGGATAGATTATATTTTACAATAGGTTGTAGGATCTAAAATGACGTCTTTATTAGATGGATTTTTAGATTATAATCAAATCTTTGTAAATCCTGATGATAGACATAAAACTAATTTCACTACTCATAGAGGTACCTTCGCTTACAATCGAATGCCTTTTGATTTGATGAATGTAAGATCTACTTTTCAAATGGATATTCATGTTTCTTTCAATGATTTGATAGGCATTATCATTGAAGTTTATTTAGATGATCTCACTATTCATTCCAAAAATATAAAGAAGCATTTAGATCATCTTCATGAGGTATTCACAAGATGTAGAAAGTTTGGAATTTCTTTGAATCTAAAAAACACTATTTTTGGTGTGACTGAGGGAAAGTTGTTAAGACACATAATATTTAAATAAGGTATTTCTATTGATCCTAAACATGTAAAAAATATAAAAGAACTGTCTCCTCCATAGGATAAATCAAGTTTGAGATTTTTTTTGGCAAGATTAATTTTGTTAAAAAATTTATTTCTGATTTTGCTGACAAATATAATCCTTTACAATTGTTGCTTAAGAAATATAAAATCTATATTTGGGATAAAAATGCTGAGTTAGCTTTTAATTCTATCAAAAATGCAATTGTAAGTGCTCTTATCATTGGTAATATTAATTTAAATAAAGAATTTATCCTCCATCTTAATGCTACTAAAAAGGCAATATGATCTATAATAACTTAGTAGTTTGAAAATAATGAATAAAAATCTATTAGTTATATGAGCCAAGTATTAAAGGATACAAAAACTAGGTACCCCCTTATTGAAAAAATTTATTTTCTCACTTGTTTCTTATTTGATTAAATTTTGATATTTACTAATGGGAAATAATATTTTTTTGTGATCTAATGCACTTGTTTTGTCATATCTTTTAAAATAGCCAACTATTCAAGGATAACTTGTAAAGTGGATCTTACACTTTCAAGAATTTGATCTTGAATTTGAAACTTCTAAAACTATTAAAGGTAATGAATTAGCAAAACACTTAGCTAAAAATTCTAGTTCAAATATTAATGTCCTAGTTCTATCATTTGATGAGAATTTAAATGTAAAACCACACTTAAAAACAATCAAAGTTGCTGAATTTTCTAATTTTTTTATGTTTAGACATGAAATGAATAAATGAGATTGTTTATTGACTAAAGATGATTGATATCATGATTTGGTTTATTATTTTTAGAACCAGTGTTATCCTAAAAACTTAAATAAGGAAGAAAGATGTTCCTTAAGGTTAAAATCATCAAATTTCTATTTACTAGAAAAATTCTTATTTTATCATAATCATGATGGTGTATTACTAAGATGTCTTACTCATAATCAAACTCAGAAAGTTCTTAGGGGCTACCATGAAGGAAATTGTGGTGGATACTATGCAGCAAAAATAACAACTTTTAAGATTTTGAGGGTTGGTTATTATTGTCTTACCTTGTTTGAAGGTACTTATAAGTTGGTTCATTCTTGTATTCCTTGTCAACTATTTATTGGAAGAGATAAATTACCTGTAATGTCTTTAAACCTAGTTATTATTAAACAACCTTTTATTAAATGGGGCATTAACTTTATTTTAGATATTCATCTACCTTCATCTGAAGGTCATAGATACATTTTGATAACCATTAATTATTTCACCAAATGGAGTAAGGCCAAAGCTCTTAAAAGTTTAGTAACAGGTGAAGTAATTTTTTTTTCTAGAAAATAAGATTTTATTTAGATTTGGAGATCCATTTGAGATTATTTCAGATAATGGACCCTAGTTTGTTTCAAATAAATTTTTAGAATTTCTAGGAAAGGATTTTATCATTTCTAGTTATTCATCAAAGTACTATCGCAAGAAAATGGACAAGATGAGTCCAATGACAAAAAAATAATTTCTATTATGAAAAAATTAGTTTGTAATAACAAATGGAATTGACATCTTAAGATTTTTAAAGCCTTATGGGCTAATAGAACTATTGTTAAGGTAGTAGTTAGTTACTCACCTTTCATGTTAGCATATAGGTTTAAAGATACTTTACCAGTAAAACTTTAGATTTTTTTAGCTAGGACTAGTTTAAAATATGTAGTTAAAGATATAAATTAAATTGAACAAAGATTGCATAATTTGGTAACACTTGATGAATGTAAAGCAACTACACTACAAAAATTAGAGAAGGCTAAGCAAAAGATAAATAGTTTTTTTATAAAATGGTTTCTAGTAAAAATTTTAATGTTGGTGATTTTGTTTCATATTAGGACAGAGCTCATGAGGACCCTAGAAAATACCATAAATTTGATACATTATGGCTTGGACCTTACATAATAGCCACAGTTCTTGGAAATAATGTTTTTCATCTTAAAACTTGAGGTAAATTGGCTATGTTATTAGTAAATGACAATCACTTGAAATTATTTCATGATTAGTTTCCTATTTGTTGCTCTTTTTTATTTGTTTTTTGCTTTCTTTTTGGTTTTGTTTTTCTTTTCATTTATTTCATTGTCTTGTTGTTCTATTTTTCTTGTGTTTTTTTTTTCTTTGTTGTTCTTTATTTTCAAATGATCATTGAAAGGTTGTGGAATGAGGAATATCACATTATGAAGGAAGAGTGAAAGAATCTATGAAAGTGTTGTATCATTCATTTTTAAAAATTACTCTTAGAAATTTAGTTTTTCATAATAAATGAATAATATGGCTAACTTATATTTGGTTGTAGAAGTATTACTTTATTTTTAGATTTTGTGTATAAGGAATTTGTAATTATTTATGCATCTAGCCTGAAATTCCCTATTATTCATTTCCCTTTCTTCATTCTACAATAGCCAAACGATCCATCCCTTGCTTGAATTCATTATTTAAGGGGTTTGGGCTTAGCTACTTGAGAAATGATTTTTATAAATCACACTCTTAACGAATTTTTTTATCCAATAGGCTATTTATTGCTACTCAAATATATTACATAAAATTGAATAACAAGGTTGCTAGTATTATAACTATTTTTTACACCCCTTAAAATTTTCAAAATCTATACTTGTTGCCATAGAGATGACCCTATCATAAAGCTTAAAACTATGTCAGGGACCCTATTGATTGATAGTATTTTTAGATGCATTTTTAATTATAAAATTATACTGATTTACTCATAATTTTTGTTTATGTTTTAAGTGGTTTCAAAGAGCATGGTTCATAAATGAATAAATTATGAATATATGGTTATAGATATGATTAGTTTTTATTCTATTCATAGTCAGTGTACTTAGATAGTTTTTGTTGTTGTATGGATTTTCAATTTTTAGTCATATTTGATGATCTATGGTGATGTTTTGATCTTCATGAGTAGTTTTGATTTATGATTATGATAGAAGTGGTGATATGATACTTTGAAAGACATTATAATCAATTTTTGTACAGTCAAAAGTTATTTTGAAATCTATACTTGATGAATAACCTAGTTTCATCACTACTTGATATGTTGGTTATTTAAAATGTTAATATGTTTTTGATGGTTTAGTAATGCTCATATTTTGATGGTAGTCTAGTTTATTTTTATTTTGTATCTAGTACATATCTCAATTCATGGAAGTATAATTGGCATATTAAAGATTAGTTATTTTTAGATTTGAGTTAATAATTAATTTCGTGATTATGATTCCAGATCATATTTTTCATTTTTTGGATCTTGAATATTAGTGAGATAGTTATAACACATCATAGACTTATTATGAGAATATCACTTTATTTAAAAATGAGAAAAAAGAGCTTTATTTGTTACAAAGTTTACATTCATGTTCAAATTGTTTAAGGGCACCTAACCTAACATTCATGGCATGTTTTAAATTTTCCAATGCTAGGACATAATGTTTGCATTATATTAACTAGTCATGAGACTAACCTAATTCACAAGTGTCAAATATCCTTTTTATTTATTCAAGAAGTAATTTCAAGGTATTTAACCTAGTTAACACATTTGACTCATTTATGAAATATAATTGTTGGCTAAGAAGTGTGATATAGTCTTGAGAACCTTCGGTATTTTCTTAGTTAATAAAAAATCTTGATGTCATTATGAATAAGTCTAATGATCCCCCTCGATGGATGATGAGGCCAATATTAGATCAATTTGAACATCATTTGGTAGATTGAACCATGAGTGAGGTGAGTTGGTGAATGCATTTAAGTTTTATTATGAGTTTGTATTACTTAGAGATTATCTAGCAATTTGGTAGTAATTGGGCATTAATGGTGAACCAATATGCTTGAACCACATAGCTTAGCTAATGAGGTAGTGATAAGATCTAGTCTTGGATAAAGTTACCAATGTTGATAAGTGGTTTAGCATGCTTGCTAAGTATGAAATTAATAAATGTTAGCCATTATAAAATGACCATGTCATTGAGTCAGATACAAACTCAGGTTGGTAAATAAAAGTTGGTTTTGCTTCATTTTATGATCATTTGTTTGCAAGCTTTGTGCGGGAGTGAAGCTCTAACAGGATTGTGGGTGAGTTGTAGAACAAGGTTCAAAGAGAATATTTGGCAAGGATTTAAGCATAAAAATTAAGTATGTTCATGATGAGTGTATCAGTTTTTGTTCAAAGCATTTTGTTGATGTATGAAGGTTCAAAATGAAGAAAGGAAAGTTTCAATTGGTTTTTGGTTTGTATGAAAATAGTTAAGAGCTTTTTGGTTAAATATGGAAAATATGAGTCATAGTTTAAAGTTTTTTTATAAACATTTTGCATGTAGACATGATTAAGTTTGTGATAATCTTGATTAAGCATTTGGTTTCTTATTTTTTTGCATGATTGAAATATTTTTTCAACTTTTCATGGGTTTATTTGGATGTTGAAACTCATAACTAGCATGAAGATATATATGAGTTTATCATGCCAACCCTTAGAAAGAAGTGTTATTTATTTGGAAAGTTCAAAATATTTTGATATCTACAAAATCTATTTTTTAGTTACATGATTCAATTTTTTTAGAAAGTTTTTTGCATGTAGGGATTTATGGATTTTGAATGTCTTGAATTGATTAGCTTACTCTACATGAATGACATAGTCTTGTGCATGGAATTTTGATTCCATTTTTAGGAATAAGTAAATAATAATTTAAGGGGGTTTTTGAGGTACAAGGGGTAAGCTTTAAGAAGTTTCAAATGAATTTGTTTGAAATTATTTGAGAAGATTTGGGGTCTAAAAAATTATGATGTGAAATGATGGTTTCATTTGCATTCAGGATTTGATTGAAAAGGACTAAAATATAGAGTTAATTTTATGAAAAGGGTATACTAAGAAAATGGTTAAAGATGACTATATGAATTGAATATTTGATGTTTATTTTTAGATATTTTTCAATGTAGTCAAGGGTTTAATTGAAATTTTGATAGATGAATTTTTGGGTTTATTATTTACATGAAAAATAAAGGTTCTTGCTTATAGCTTAAGTGTTGTGTTTTGTTCATCTTGTTGAGAGCCTTGATCATTCAAGGTATTCTTGTGAGTAGATTAAGTTTTTTTAGTCATATACATATGTAAAGATGTCTACCATACTTAAATATTCGTAGGCCAACAAATATCTTTGGTTCAGTTTGATATTAACATAAGTTTTATGTCTCAGACTGAATCTATGAATAGTGTTTAAACATGTATGTGGACAGAGAAGTAAATAATTTAGAGGTAGAAATAGGTAGTTTTAGTTTGAATGTATTCAAAATCATGAAAGTTTAAATGGTTATGCATGAATTTGATAATCTACATTGAGCATGTTCATAAAGATCAGCTTGTATGTCTTCTAGATGATTCTAGGCTCATATGTGTAAATGCCAGCATTCATGAGGTCACAAAATGGTTGGTTTCAATTAATTATATTTTACGAGTTTTATATGATAATGATCGCCTTGGAATCCTAGTCTAGTTTTAGTATAAGATGTATTTAGTAATGTTAGGAATTTCAATTGTTTTGTGAAATCCAAATTGAATCAGTCAGTTGTGGATAGATTATAATGGCACAAATATATATGTGTGTGTGTGTGTGTATGAATACTTTTGGAATGTATATAAAGCTAATCTAAAAACATGAAATATTATCTTAGTTTTGAATTTTTGAACTTTTCTTAAAAAATGGATATTGAGATTAAAATTTGTTGAAATTGATATCATAATTTTATGTTTGGTTTACGAAGATCAATATAGTTTGGATTTAGATATAGTATAATGAGATTCAGTATAATGCAGTTTTTAGATTTATTTTGTAGTTTTGTCTTTTTGAACATTTGTATCCAATCTTAGATTTGATTGTCATCTTTTAGATTATTCATTATGTTTGGGTGGGACCAACCAATAGGTAGTAATGATGAAAGAATATGGGGGAAATTTTTTAATAGAGTTGGTAGTCAATTAAGTTTTAGTAAAGGTTTTAATAAAGGTGGATTTTGTGCAAGATGTTTTAGGCCTAGATTTCATAAGTGCACAAGGATGTCCATTCACTTTGATTCCTATAACATAGCTTGAAGTGGAGACAACCCATGCCAAGGACCTTAGGAAGATGGTTGTTCCTTCAGAGACACTTTCCCCTTCTCATATAGATCTTGCTAAAAAATGTAGAAGGTTGAACCTATCAGGTGCCCATAATGAACCCCTTTTGAGGTCAGAGAGATTCAGTTTGGGAGGTCATGGGTATGTTAGTAGAAGTAAATCCATGGACATTCCACCTCATACTATCAAAAAACACTGCTATATAAAGGACTAAACTTGAAGCACCGAGATAAGCTAGGTTACTAAAAAGAATTAAACTGGAGGTTGATGACAACATGACTAATTTAGGGACTAGATTCTTGCCATTCCTTATAACTAATATGGACTACAACATTTATCTTCATGAGTAGGACAAACAAGTTATTAAAGTGTTATCATATTTGGATGACTATTGGTCATCCAGGACATAATTTTTGTTTAGTGTTGAAAATTTTCATGCAGAACTTGATATTTTTGCTTGACACTTTGATATTTTAAACTTGATAATTTTGGAAATTTTGGATAAATAAAATGATTTTGTAGATTTGATATAATTATAAATACTTAAATTAATCAAAACTACATTATGGTTTAAACATTAGTAGAATTTATCAATTTATGACTTATTTAATTTTTTATTGATATGTATTCTATTATGTTATTAGTTAATATGGGTCCCCAACCATTAATATTAGTACCATAGGTCTATTATTTTAAATATCTTGATCAAATTAAGACTTTTAAAGTGTTAATTAAATTTATACTTAACAAATTTTAGTTTAATTAACTGACTTTGTTAAAAGTCAATTAGTTGACATTAACTAATAACTAATTAAAGTTAGTTATAATTTATTTCAAAATTAAGTTGAGGGTATAAGAGGAGAAGGAACATTCATTTGAAGATAGAAGCACAATAGGTATTAAAGACTTAAGTGTTTTTTGAAGCCCATCATTTATCTCTTCTTTCTATGTAACTTCTTTGAGATAGTATAAATTTTGCAGATAAACCTAATGGTACTTTATTTAATGATTGAGTAAATTCTTATCCAACATAGGTATATCCAATTTTATTTATCATCTATTACTAATTATCTAAAATTTTCTAAGCTTAATAGCTTTGGATGATTTCTATTTGTAGTCCTTTGCATAAATTTCAAGTATTCAACCCAAATAATGATGATCATTCTACTTTTTTGTGACATCTCATTGATATACTTTGATTGTAAAGTTGTCATTCAAAGTTTTGTAGAGAAAGGATATTTATTTTCTCACTAAAATTTATCTTTTTTTGCTATAACTCTCATTTTGAGACTTGTATATCTTTTTAATTATTTGACTTTAACTTTAATATAATAGACCTTTCAAATTTCTTCTAAATCTGGTTTTCATTTCCATTTTGACTTCTTAGATATAATTTTAATCTTTAGTCATTTCTATTATTTTAGTTTAGTTTCTTTCTCTTCTTTAGTTCTTATATTTTTTCATTTCTTTGCCTTATCTTAGATTGCTATATATTTTTCTTAAGTTATTATTTATTTTGATTTACTAGAGATTGATATATTTAATATTTATATCTATATTTGTTTCAATCTTATTTTACTTTAATATTTTATTTTAATTTTCTAGTTAATAATTTGATATTTTTATTATATCCTTTGTTTTATCTTATCTAGTTTAGTTGTAATTCAAATAGAGTTTAAATTTACTTTCAGTTTCAATTAATATTCCTTGTTTTGTTTAAATTTCTTAGTCATTTCTAATTAGTCTTACCTTGAACTCAGTTTTGATCTTTAGTTTCTATTTATTTCTAGTTAGTTTTCTCTTTTATCTTGTATCTTGATTAGTATTTTAGTTTGATTACGTTATTTTGTTTAGTGACTATTTCTTAATTTAATATAAGATATCTTGTTCAAGTTATTTAGTTTTCTAGTTAGTTTATTTAAATAGGCTATATGCCTATTTTATTTATTAGATTAATTATTTGATTATTTTAACTTCATATTTTCATTTTATCTTAGATTCATTATTTATATTTAATCTTCAACCTTTGTTTAATTTTAGTTGTTTTTGTTAGAATGATTTCCTTAATTAGATTCTCTTGTTTCTCTTATTTTAAATTAAGTTTCATTTATATTTTTAATTAGATTAATTTTTTTTATTAGAGGATTTTAGTCTTAGAAGTGTTTTCTTAAGTTAATTCTTATGTTTTTTTTTTCTTTTCGCTAGATTAGATTCTTTTCTTAGTTTTGTTATATGTTTTAGTTTATTTCTTTCTTTGTTATAGGATTAATTATTTGCCTTGCTTATTTATTTTTTGTAGTTTGTTTCTCTTTTCCATGCATGTTTGTCTCTCTTTTTTTTTCTTTGATATATTTATTCTAATTATTATTAACTTTCAAAGGATTAAAAGCAAGAAGTGAGGATATCATTTGAATATACATATATTACATAATCAGGGTTTTATTCCTCAAAAGACTATCTAATTCATAGGTTTCTATATCAAATAGAATAGATTATAGATTATTATCTTAACTGATTTCTAATTAGATAAATGGATTTATTATTGTTATAATGGTATAAGTTGTCTTGATAACTTATTGATTATTTCCCAAAATTTATAATAAAATCCCTCTCACATCTTTAGGATCTTAAATTATCATTTAGAACCCTTATGATTAGACTAGTATGATTCTAACTTAACCTTCATGATAGGTTAAAGGTTGATTTTTTAATGGTACGATTTTTAGACTCAACACATTCTATTCAAAGGATAACAATGTATCAATAATAGACATCAGGGTAACACAGGGCTAACTAGGGATAAACTCTAAGCCTGAGAAGGGGAAGGTATGCAAAGGAAAATAATGTTGAAAACTATTATCTAAGAGTGTCCCTAATCCTAAATTGTGATAAAAATATTATCACCATGTGAATATTAAGAAACAAATGTCAAAGTCTTATCAGAACCCTCATGCTACCAATCACTCAAAATTGTAACCAACCTATAGCTAGTCATGGAAAAACTATTATTTGAGGCCCCTATAGGTGTGACCAAGCATTTAAATTTATTAAAAATTATCATTCTAAGTGTTTAAAGTCATCCATGATTCTATTTAGGTTATAAAAATATTGGGTATACCCATTGTTTTATCTCAAACCTAGCCTAGTATATTGATAGTCAATTCTCAGGCGAGGTGAGTGACTTAATGTTTTGAAGGGCTTGTAGAAAGATTATACTTCAAAAGTGATTCTTAATAAATGTAAGATGATGGTGAAGGTCTTAATACACCCTCCAAGGTAAGAAATATTCAATTTTACATCTATATACCCTTGAGGGTAATCCAAAAAAGATATATTTAAGCCTAACCTTAAACCCTACTACCATCTTGAAGTATTTCCAAGTCCTTATAACAAGGTTGATGGACATAAGTAATCTATAAGAGTATTTTAGGTCTTGATAAGATAGTTTCAAGTTATGGTAAATAATAAAAGGGTGAGAATTGCCTCAAATCCCTACTTGAGTCATAAATCCCTAATATAGGTAGCTCAAGGTACAACTTTAAGTGTCCATACACTTCACCATAGAGAGGCTTAGGCATAGGGCCCTTGGTAAAATGTAAGTACCCCTATGGACTAAAAATACATAAAATAATGATAAGCATTAAGAGTATAGGTTTTATGAATGATCCTTAAGAATTTAACCTATTAAAACTGGATGAAAGAGAGATTGAAAGTCAATGCTACTCTCTTCACACAAATTATATGTGGGATCCAAAGCTATTAAGGGAAGGTGAATGGATTAATGCACTATATGTTCATGGAAATTATTTTTGGTTTGGACATCCATACGCTATAAACCATCATTAAGATTATGGACATCCTAAACCCTTCTTAAACCCTAAATAGTACATGATGGTAAATTATTGCTTCAAAAAACATCTATATTAGGTTTTTTAAGTCTAAAATGGCCTTTAATGTCCCTTAATATCTTTTAGGCATCATGATGACCCAATAGTGGGTAGGTGCAAGGATCAAGTTATACAAAATAGCCCTAAGAAGGCTAATTTAGGCCTAAAAATAAAGAAATGGAAAGTGTTTATGTGTATCATGAAGTTAAGGAGAGAGAGTGGGTCCTAAATCTTCTAAATATCCCTCTATAAGTTATCTATAAGGACCTCTATGATAGTTTCTATTATAAGACAAACCTAAATGTTGATATCAAGAGTTATATGCATTCAAAATAAGTTGAATGGCCTAATCAAACTATGTTTTTATTCCATGAAACATATATGGTGATGTTCAAGTTTAAAAAAAGGTAGAGGTGCCTCAAAACCTTAGGGTAAATTCCAAAATTTAGGATTCATGTGTTTAGACAAGTTGGTCTAACACCTCCATTAGAGAAGTGCCACTAAAAGGTGGAGCATAGAGAAAATTTAGAAACAAGGGTACCTCAGACCTTTATGGAGGAGGTCAACATAGTGCTTATGATACTTTTATTCACTTTTTATTCCAAGAGAGTTCTAAAATTTAGCCCTTTTGGCATAGAGGTGCCTTAACACTACTCAAGAAGCATAATTCCCACTCGAGGAACATTTTCAAATGTTAATAACTATATGGAAACTCTGAGTGGGAGGTCAAGTACTTAAAAAAATTTAAATGAGTATATGAACATGAATTTAGTGAAAATAGTTTAGAGGTTTAGGTCCTAACCTCTATGAACCATTGTTAAGAATCCTAAGCACTCTTAAACCCCTTAAAAACTGTAAAAAGGACCTAATCAGAGAGATTTGGTGAGAGATGCATCTACATAGGTAAAAAATGTTATAAAAATACCTAGAATGTGTTTTTAACTTAGAGGTAGACATGTCCATAGTATATGATTGTACTGATGTTGGACAGACACATCCATAAATTGCAAGTTTTTATTGTTTTAAGTGGAAAATTAGATGAAAAACCTAGTAGAGATTTATAAACCATGGTAAGTGTTAGTTAGATACTTGTTATACCTCTCTAAAGCTTGAAAATTTCATTTATCTTCCTATATATGTCTCTACAACCTTCCCCCAAATAACTAGTCTAAAGTAGGGTTGTAGGTATATAATTATTTGAAGAGGTGAATCATGGTGTGAATTACTTATCTAATATTTTGACATGCCTATATATATATATATATATATATATATATATAATTATTTGAAGAGGTGAATCATGGTGTGAATTACTTATCTAATATTTTGACATGCCTATATATATATATATATAGGCATATATATATATATATATATATATATATATATATATATGTATTAATAAGGTCTCTTATAGGTTTCATGGCAACCAAACACTAGAAGTCAAGTTGCTAGGCCTAATTGACCTATTTAGACTAATTAGTCAACCAATAAGAATGAAAGATGGAATGAAAGGAATAATAAGAGGTTAAATACACATTAATTATTCCATGTAACTTATGATAAGGATGAGATACACACTCATCATGGCCATTATGAAGGAATGGAGGTAGTTTTAAATCCATGTAAATGTGCACATAAAAGAGTGGGCCACTCAATGCCTCTTGGTGGCCTAATCACACCTAATTTTCACTTTATAACTATCATTGGATTAGTATTGGAATATATTTTAGTATTTTCATCCTATTTATAAATTCAAACAAGGCATTTTTATCCTCCACACCTCACCTCAATACCAAGAAGGAGTCATTGAAGAGTGTCAATGTATATGACTGATTATGACTATTGTAACTACCATATGGACAATTTTGTCTCTTTATGGCCTCTCCTATGCATATATATGTATTTACTCTCTCATAAAAATTTAATATATGTAGTAATTGAGCTCTTTATTCTTATCCCTTGGCTAGGTGTGACAAATCTCTACCAAAATTATATCTTGTGCATTTGAATCAATAGAGAAGAATAGTTGCAAACCTTTTATTTGAATTTAAGGGTGTAATATGATAGTTTAATTGAATAATATATGAGATTTGATATATTTTATAGTTCCTTTCATGTAATTAATGTAATATTATAACTTTATGTAGGTTATCTGAGGTGTTGATAGGTAGAAGTATTCTTGAAGTGTTGATGAGCTAATAGTGTCTTGTGCATATTTATGTTCTTATCATTCAAGTTTTAAAACTTCAACTTGAACTTCACATGAAATATTAATGATTAATATTATGTTAAGATATATATTAATATGTTATTATTATCTATATTCATAAGTGTATCTAAATAACAATTAAGAGAGGATAGTTAAGTAATTGTGTATCACCACTTTTAATATAGGTTTCTTCATAAGCCTTCATCCTTAATAATTTCATCCCAATATAATTAGGTATTAGAGAGATAAATTAAGTGGTAAAATAGGTAATATATCCCCATAATATATAGTTTTTACCTAGAATATAGCTATCCTATAACCTATAGGTCAATCCCATGTTAGTCCAAGTTTAAGGAGGGTCTGAATAGTCTTCTTCAAGATGGTACAACTTGGGTTGCTAAAAGTTATAACACACCTGGTGGGACCATAATTAAAGTGATATTAGAACATTATTTGTAAAATTTAGGATGTTTTAAGTCTAAATAGATTCAATGTCAGATCTATAGATGGTTACATACAAAATCTATTCACTAGACCTCCTGTAAAAGGCAAGAATATTGAGTTTCTTGAACTGTCATTAGATATTTCTAGAAGAAAGAGGTTACCTAGATTAAATCCTAATCCCACACCTAAAAATTCTCCAAATTATAATAACTATTAAAAAAAAAATTATATTGAAAGTCCTCTAATCCTAATGTCTAGGAATACGATGCAAGATTTTATGCCTTTCAATGGTGGCAGTCCATTGAACCTTAACTAGTTTGATGACATCCTTGTTATTTCCCTTAAAATTCTTCCCTAATTTATAGTATAGAACTCAAAAAACCCTATAAATCACATATAATACATATCCAATCTATTCTCAATACATAACATAACCCAAAATAATGTGGCTATGATAATTTTGGAAACCTTTTTAGAGGTAAATCACTCTAGTGGTATAAAGGTATCACACCTACATCTATAAAAACATGGGATGAGTTTGGAGAGAAAATTTGTAATAAATTTGAGGATAGGATTTACCATGTCTCCCTGGTGTAAAAAATCACCTCAATCAAGAGAGCCCATGAGGAATCCATGGTAGATTTCATTTATAGGTTTCAACAAACTTAGGATAGGATTATTATCATCATAAATTCCAACCATAACTATGATTTATTTTACTATCTAAGGGACTTAAAATATGATGTAGCTATGATGATATATTCAATGGGGGGAGTACCTTAATATAAGCTGATGAGATAGCCATAAGAGTAAAAAATTTCCTAATTCAAGCCTAGAGACTTAATCCTAGGCCTATTATTCCATTATTCCTAGAAATTCAACCCCATGTCCCCACCATTACTCCATTACCAGCCCTAAATAATTAGGATGAGTCAAATGGAAATCAAGTAGATAGGTTGGGTAAGATAGAGGTACTGATCAAGGCCTAAAATAGCAAACTAGTAACCTTGGAAAGGTAGTAGAATCTAGATTATAGGCCCTATAAAGCCCCTTACGAAGATACTTATCAGTATTAACCATATAATAGGCATCCTTATCAACCTAACCAATAAGGAAAAGGGTAAATTATATAGGCAAGACCCTATGAAAGATTCAATCCTAATAGTTCTAGTAGTTCTAGGTCCTTGGTGCCAACTCATAACAACTATACATGAGAGGGTTAGTGGTTTGTTCCATGGGGACAATCAAGTGAGATGATGATATCTCCAAGTGGTGAAGGATGTCAAACATCATATATAGAGCATGGTCCTACCTTTCAAACACATGACAACATGCCTCTTCCACAACACAAGGAATGTGTCCCCATATTTCATGGAGACATTCCTTTTATGACCCTAGTTGAAGTACAAAATAAACAAGGGGAAGTGGAAGTAAGGAATATTATAAAACCATATTTTTTAATTTTCAAGAAGGTGAACATTCATTTGAGCAAGTGGCAATAAATCAAGGTCATAATGTGGCCAAGATAGACAACTTAGTTTTAGATCACATAAGGGCTAAGATATGGACAATTTATGATATTTTGGGGTAGCCTAAGGTAATTCCTACACCTTATCAAACAAATCAATAGTCTGCCACTCAAGGTAAATTCCATAAAAGACTTCCAACTTAGAAGATACCATAAGGGAATGGGCAACTATTGGTGCATTTATTTGCTTGATTGAATTTAGTTGTATTTATTATTTATATTGGTGACCTAATTACTTATTGCAATTAGTTTATTATGTTTATTGATAATTTTCACTAGATAGGATAAGCTTGCTTAGCTAGTAGTCAACTTGGACACGTATCTTATTACAATGGAGTTACACTCCACTATTTAGGGTAAGATACAATAAGATTGCTTAACTAGTAGTGAACTTGTGTTGATTATTTACAAAATTTGGACACCTATCTTTTTAGTATGGAGTTGCACTCCACTATTCTTGTAGTCAGATATCAGTTAAACTACATGTGTTATGTGAGTTCCCTAACCTTTACCTTGCACACCTTTCTCTATATAATTAATGGCTATTTGTGTATTATATATCGGATTAATATTGAATTACCAAAGTAATTCATCATATTTGAGTTATTTATTCATTTATATTATTTTCTCAAATATACATTTATTATTTATTACTATTATTATTTTTATCTCTTATTTATGTTTTCTATTAGATTCATTATATCTTGTAGCTAATTCTAACATGGTACCAAAGCTATCTTGAATATGTAGATTGATAAATATTCAAGAGAAAAATATCTATATATAGGATCAATTTATTTATTTTGTATATAGGTAGAAATTGGAGCTTTATAGAGAATTTTTGATCTCACCATTGAGTTTAGAGTGCCCAAGATAGTCAAAATCATCTACAATTTTGTCTAAATTGGGCATTAGAGGTGAAATTGGCAAGGGTTTGATCCAAAAGCACCACACCCAAATTTGGTAGATACCTAAAAATTGAAGTGTTTCTAAGCAAAATGAACCTCATAGTTGAATTCAGAAAGTGTCAAAACCTACACATCCATATAAAATTTGTCCAATTTAGACACAATCACCTAAAAGGCCAATTTTGTTTTTGCTATGAAGTACAACTATACAGACTATATGAACTATACAGGCAAATAAAATAAAATAAAATTTGGTAGGCCTCATGGATTATTAGGTAGATTTGAAAGGGAAAATTTGATATCCCATCATTTGAACATCGAGAGGTATTTTTGAGTGATTTTTTTTGAAATAACTTAAAATTTCATGCTCTTCACTGATGTATTTTCTTTTCTTTCAAGATTTTTCAAGAATTTAGATTTTTATATAGCATCTCTTGCCTTTACACATTTTTACAACTTCAAAGGATCATAACTTTCACATGCGACCTCGTGTTGAGGTCCTATATTTTATTGAAAGTTAATTTTTTTTATTAAAACACATTGGTATAGAATTTTTTGTAATAAAATGCATATTTTTTCCAATTTTAGACTAGAGGAACTAATTGAGATTTTTGTAAATTGTAAAAATTATAATCCAACCTTATAATTTCTCTCAATTATAAAGTGCTAATAAATACTTGATGGGTGGGATAAAACTAATTAATTTAGGGAGATTTTGTAGTGTGTTCAGTACTTTGATTTTTTACTTGTGATGGTTTATTTCCAATTGCATCATGGGGAATCCTAAGTTCCCACTAATAACAACATACAACTATAACACATGGAAACAAAATTCTTGAAATGCATTAATGATGATAGGATATATGCCTTATATAACAACTCTTCTTACTCCACCTACTAATGCAAAAGAGTTACAACACTTTCTCTTTGAAACTACTAAGGTAATTAGATACATTTAGTCTTACATGTCTTTAGATTTCATTTTCAATATTGATAAATGTACAAATCTAAAAGAGGCTTGGGATAAATTATCATCATTGTTTAGAAAAAAATATGAGGTTTGTGGTTACTAAATTGACAACAAAATCATTAGTTTGGATCCTAAAAATCATGCTACAGTACAAGTCTACATCACTAAAGTCATAGATCTTAGAGCAAAAATTTTTGAATGTAAAATTGATAAAAAGGATATTAAATAGATTGTCAATGCCTTACACAAATTAGGTCCTCAATATTCATCCTTTGTCTCTAACTTTCAGACTCATAGGCTCACATTGGGCACAACATATCAAATGCCCAACTTTGAGGTATTCTCTAAGATTCTAATGGTTGAAGAAGAAAATTTAATAGCTATGGGTCTAATCAAGTCATCCAAATCTCAAGCTCTAATTGCAATTCAACCTCAGCATAAACAAGTTTCAACATCAGCATCAAATACAGGTTCAAGTAAAAATAAGTAGAATAATCAGAATAAGTCATAGAAAGATAAGAATAAAGGGCAACAATCTTCCTCACAAGGAGATTATAAATACACTAATAAGAAATGGTATTCACATAAAAGGACTGACACTCCTTACCCTTATTAAAAATGGGTTTCATAGTAAACAAGATTGTTGGAAGAAAGAGATTGATGAACTTATGGATCTTCTCAAAAATAATAGCATCAATCAATCAAAAGATTTTTCCACTCCTTCAAATTTATGGAAAGGGAAAGCTATGACACTAGTTGCATTGGAAAATTATCCCAAGTCATGGGTAATTGAATTAGGTACCTCACACCATATGGGTTCTAATCAGGAACAATTTTTTTGATTAGAACCAATTTCCTTGCCTCATATTCTCATAGGTTATGATTCTAAGGTAGATGTTATAATAAAAGATACAACTAATGTTGATAGTGGTGTATTTGAGGATGTATTATGTGTGCTAGAGTTATCAACTAACCTTATCTCTATCTACCAAATAACTCACTTTGATATTGGTAGGAAATTTGAGTTCACATAAAATTCTATATCATTCATAAAATTGGAGGATAATGCCTTAGTCGCAGTGGGAAAAGTTAACAATAATAGTTAGCTTTATTCATTATCCCACTTTGTGCTTGTAATTTAGTGAGCAAGCTATGGCATGAGTGGTTTGGTTATCTGAGCTAACACTATTTACAATAGCTTAGTTAGTAGGAGATGGTTACCACACTTCCATAGATTCAACTTTTAGAGGGTGTATGTCATGGTTGTTCCTTGGGAAAACATCTAGAGGATAAGTTTGATAAAGGGAAGGCGTAGAGGCTACACAAGTCCTAAAACTTGTTCATAGTGATTTAGTGGGTCAATTACCTATTTTTTTTTAGTAAAAACCATTGTGTTCTCACATTTATTGATTATTATTCTAGATATACTTGGGTTTATTTTCTAAAACTCAAGATTGAAGTATTTGATAGATTTATAGAGTTTAAAGCTCTAACAAAGAAACAATTTGGGAAGTATGTCAAGATTCTCTACATAGATAATGGGAGGGAATATGTGAACAATAAGTTTGAATAATTCTATGCTCTTGAAGGAATTGATATTTAGCATTTAGTTTCATACACACCTTAGTAGAATAGTGTAGCAGAGAGGAAGAATAGATTCTTAAAATAGATGGCAAGTTATATGATTCATGCAAAATCATTGGTACCTAAGTATTAGGTGGAAGTGATTAATTATGTTTCATATATATCTAATAGAGTTCCTCAAAAATATTTAAAGTGGTTAACACCTCTTGAATCTTGGTGAAATAGGAAGCTAGATGTGCATCATTTCAAAGTCTTTAACAATCTAGCATGGGCTCACATACCTTCAGACAAGCACTGTGTTTTAGAAAAACAAAGCCAAACTTGCATATTTGTGGGATATCTTGATGGTGTTAAGGGTTATCAACTCATTGATCTAGATTCACATGAGATTATTATAGTGAGAAGTTTTTACTTTGAAGAAAGTCCTTTAGACTTGTATTTTAACACTTCTCATTCTTCTTCCTTAGAAGAATTAGATAGCAGTGACAATGATACTCCTACTTATTCTACACATATAGATGATGAGGTAATACCTACCTATTAGGGTTTAGTAGGTCATATTCCTCCTCTTCCTCTAGATCCTTACTCATTGATGCCTTTTTGGGCTAGATAGACTTTAGCAGATGTAGTCCCACTTGTTAGTGATCCATCATATAGAAGCAAAACATAGTCACAATATGATATTCCACATTCCTACATTGCCATAGCTTTAGATATTTTTAGGAAGCCATAGGGATAGTTGAGTGGGATTAAAAAATGAAAGAAGAGTATGACTTATTGATTAGGAACAACATTTGGGATCTTGTTCCTCTTCCTAAGGGAAGAAAATTAATACAATGTAGGTGGATATATCAGACTAAGTTTGCAACAAATGAAAATATTGATAAGTATAAATCACTCTTAGTGGGCAAAGGCTTTTCCCAAGTGGAACGAATTCACTCTAAAAAAACCTTTTTACATGTTACTAATATGAATTCCATTCACTTGATACTAGCTATTAGTTTAGCTCATGATTAGAATGTACATCAGATGGATGTGAAGAGTGCATTTATTCACAAGGATCTTTATGAGGGGATATATATGGAGTAGACACATGGGTTCATTCAGGATTCTTCATTGGTGTGATACTTTAAGAAGTCTCTCTATGGTCTAAAACAATCTCCCAAGGCTTGGTATTCCAAAATGGACACATTTATTCTCCCAATTAGGTTCTTAAGATGTCACTCAAATCTAAATTTCTACATTTTATGGTTGGAGGACTCACTATTATACTTACTTCTCTATGTTGATGATCTCATTGTTACAAAGACCATAACATCCATCATCAATAGTGTTAAGACTTCACTTCATGATAGGTTTTCTATGATAGACATGGGCCTATTGCACTATTTTTTTGGGATTCAAATAACATAGTCTTTTTATAGGATTACACTTTCACATCCCAAGTATGCCATGGAATTGTTAGCTCAATTTCACATGGTTGATTATAGGCCTACACCGATTGCCTTCTTATCTAGAATTAAACTTGAGGTTCATTGTTACACTCCATTAGTTGATGCCACATTGTATCACTAGCTTGTAGGCAACCTCATCTATCTGACTCACACATGACCCAACATTTCATATATAGTTGGCAAGATATAGACACTACTGAGATTCATTAGAGAGATTCCAAGTACATTTTGAGCTACATTGAGGGCACTATTAGATACAAGATTCACTATATATTAGGTACATGTTTAAACTTGGTGGATACATAAATTCTAATTGGGTTGGTGATTATGATGATTGTAAGTCCTCTAATTACAACTTTCACTTTGGATCTAGCCCCATTTTTTGGTAGAGTAAGAAGTATTATGCTATTGATATTTCACATATATAGGATGAGTATCATGACACTATTAATGCCACTACTGAGGCTATTTGGATTCAAAATATTGTCATTGAGTTTGTTGTTCCATTTTGGAATCCATCAGTCATCTATTGTGATAACCACAACACTATTTAGATCTCAAAGAATCTAGTTCATCATCAAATAAATAAACACATAGAGATCCATATGCACTTCATTAGGGAGCTAATTTAGGTGAAGATAATTTATTTTAAATATTGTTTTATAGAGGATCATACTATAGATATTTTCACCAAACCTTTCACTGAGAGCTAGTATCTTCACTTGTGATCTCTTTTGGGGGTACATGCCATCAATTATTTAGGGGGGTCTCCTAGAATTTCATTTTGAGGAGTTTTTTCCTTCAAATTTTCTCATTTCCTCATCTATTTGTACAAAGTACTTAATATGGCTACACATTATAGGGACTCTTATCTACATATCCCTACCTAAGCTTTGCTTATGGGGGTTATTGGTGCATTTATTTGCTTTATTGTATTTTATTATATTTTTTATTTAGATTGGTTAACTAATTAATTACTGTAATTATTTTATTATGTTTATTAATAATTTTCATCAGATAGGATAAGGTTGCTTAGCTAGTAATCAACTTGGACACCTAGCTTGTTATAGTGGAGTTCCACTCTACTATTCATGGTAAGATGGGATAAGATTGCTTAACTATTAGTCAACTTGTGTTGATCATTTACATAATTTGGACACCTATCTTGTTAGTGTGGAGTTACACTCTACTATTTCTTGTAGTCAGATATCAGTTGAATTATACGTGTTGTGTGAGTTCCTTGACCTTTATCTTATACACCTTGATCTATATAAGCAATGGCTATTTATGTATTATATATCAAATTAATATTTAATTATTAGAGTAATTCATCATATTTGAGTTATTTATTCATTTCTATTATTGTCTTAGATACACAATTATTATTTATTACTATTACTGTTTTATCTCTTATTTATGATTTATCTTAGATTCATTAGATCCTATAGATAATTCTAACATTAACATAAAAAATCCTTTTCTTAATTAAGTCACATAAGTTCTAAGTGATGTTTTTTTCTTTTAAGTTGCATCACAAGGAAATTATCTCTCCTTTTATCATTATGAAATACATGAATAAGGCCAATCTTAGTATTCCTATGTCAGATGCTTTACTCACTCTAGGGAAAAGGGATCTCCTTCAACAAGAGCTCTCCAAGATTCATGTAATGGATAAGCAAAATGATAAGGTAAGTGTAGTATCTGACAATGGTAGTCAACCTAATGAATCAAAATATCCTAAAGTAGTCAAGATAAATCCCTTCTACTTATTATTCATAATAGAAGATTCCCTTGTTATCAATTACATGATAGATAGTGGTGCCAATACTTCTATTATGCCCAAAGCCATAGATGATAAGTTGGAACATAAGTATGATCCTAATGAAAATGTAGTTTTTCAATTACATGTGTCTCCCACAAATACTATAGGTGTTCTTAAGGACCTAAAAATTATATTGGATGCATACCCTAACTATACCATATCCCAAGATGTAATGGTAGTTGACCTTCCTCCTTATTTCCCCCTATACTTATCTAGGGATTTCAATGAAAAATTTGGGGGATATCTCTATTCTGACTTATCATACATGGTATTTATGACTAGGTATGAGATAAGGGTTACCATAAGTTCTAAACCTATTTTGAGGTTTCACTTCGAACTCTACATTCGCAACCTATCCAATGTTAAATACACTATCTTAGATGAATATGAGCATACCAATGATCAAGAGTGTAAAGAACCACTTGAAGGCATCTTAGATCTACTCCTTGATGAGTTGGTAGTAGAAAAACATAGTTATGACCCCCATAAGACCATTTAATAGGTAGGCCTAGGTGTGTAGTGTATGCATGAAGATAAAGATTTTATGTTTGGTCTCACTAGTCTAAGTCAAAATAATGAAGGCATATGAAGTTTATGATTTGATGTATCAAGTTCAAATAATGGGAGTGGGATAGGTGTTATGCTTGTCTCCCCTTTTAATCAGAGGTACTATTATGCCTTAAGGCTTAAATTTAGATGCACTTCAAACAATAAAAAATATGAGGCTCTCATCCATAGGCTATAATGGGCAAGGATAAGAGGTATTAAGCTCTTACAAGAAAAAAGAGATAGTGAAATAGTGGTGTAGTAGGTGAGGGGTATTAGTGTAGTAAAAAACACACTTTTGAAGGCCTAAAAGAATTAGGTTTGGGTCTCTTAGAGGACTTCCAAGCCTTTGACATCCATTCCATACCTAGGGAGTCAAATCATCTTGTAGATAGATTAGCTACCATTGCTTTACAATATGACATAGTTGATGGAATTAAAGACACCAAAGGGTAATAAAAAATTAAGGTAGTGTGTAAGCCATCAGTCCTTGATAATTAGGTAAGTTGGCATGTTTTTAAGAGTGCCAATTATATTTATTGATTTCTCCAACATGAAGAAGATTTAATATGAAAGAACCAAAGTAGACTATAACCTCAAAATGGTGATAAGACTATCTAGCTGAGTACAAAAATATTTCCTAAGGATTTGGTGACATTAGATAGTATCTTCAATGAAGATGACTAATTAAGGAAGGACGAGGTGAGTATCTCCACCAAAGAGGAGCATTATGAAAAGGTTTCTATTTTCAAAGACAAGTTACTTAAGTTAGGGAAAGTGAATACCAAGGATGAGAGAGATACCTTCATAGCCTTATGTTAGGAATTTTCAAATGTATTTTCATGTGATTACCATGTTTTGAAAGGGTTTTATTCTAGGTTGGCCCAATATACCATAGAGTTAGAGGATAATGAAAAATTGGTAAGGTAAAAAAAAAGACCAATCAACCCAAAAGTTGAGGTGCTCATGATAAGGGAATTTAAAAATCTCATTGAATCCAAGATCATATTCCCCATTAAACATTCCTCATGGATGGAAAATATTGTGCATGTAAGAAAGAACAATGGGGGAATATGTTTGTGTTTTGACATTAGGAATCTCAACAAGGTGTGTTTGAGAAATCATTATCCCTACCATTTATGGATCAAATTCTTCTAAAATTTTTAGGCTCTTAGAGTTTCTATTTGTTTGATGGATACTCTAGGTATAATTAGATATTGATGAGAGAAGAAGATAGACACAAGACTACCTTTGCAATAAAGTGGGGCACCTATGAATACATGAAAATGCCCTTTAGACTATCTAATACGAGGGTAAATTTTTAAAGGGAAATGGATGTAGCCTTCTAAGGGATCAATAATGATATGGTACTCATTTATATTGATGATATAATTAGATTTTCAAAGGATCCTAAGGATCACATAAAATACTTGTGGTTAATGTTTTATAGGTACAAACATTTTGGGGTCTCCTTGAACACACAAAAATGCATATTTTTAGTCCATGAAGGTAGACTGTTAGGACATATTATGTCAAAGGATAGCCTCTTTACTGACCCCCAATGAATATAAGTAATCCTATACTTACCCCTTCCCAGTAACAAGAAAATTTTACAAATCTTCTTGGGAAAGATTAATTTCATAAAGAGATTCATTCCACAATTTGCAAAGTTGGGGAAGCCACTCACTCATATTCTCAAGAAGCACAAGGAGTTATAATGTATCAAGGAAGGAAAAATAAGTTTTGAGGCCATCAAGTATGCCATCTCCCAAGATCCTAACTTGATCAACCCTAAATTTAATAAGGAATTTTACATGTATGCCTTCTCCATAGTTGATTCCATTTCTACTATGCTCATGGAATAAAATGATGAAGAAATAGAACAACCAATTACTTTCTTAAGTCAAGCACTAGAAGGGTATAAATAAAGATACATATTTTTTTAAAAACATATCCTATATATCATGAGGGGCTAAAAAAATTCAAACATATGGTGTCTAACAACAAGATATTTATAATGGTAGTTCACCCAAGCATAAAGTATTTCATACTTAATAGGGAATTAAGTGAGAAGAGGGCTTGTTGGGTGACTAAATGTATGGAGTATGATATTGAAGTTAGGGTCACCAAAATGATCAGAGGTAGGTGAATCTATGAACATATTTTAGTAGAGGTTAAGGATAAAAAAGAGATGGTTTTATAAGTTCATAATAGTTAGCAGGTAGTTGTAAATAAGACCTCTCTTAGCTTGAACAATGATGTGGTGAATTTCATATAAATAGGGAAGTTTATTATTGGATTATATAAGAAAAATGAAGTCACTTTAGACTAAAATACATCCCTTAAATCTTGGTGGATTGATTGATATTCAAAAAAGACATAGGATGTATGCTCTTGAGTTGTGTTGAATCAAGGCAAATTGATAGCTTGTTAGAATAGTTTCATTATGGACCTACAGGTGGGTACTTTATAGCCAAGACGATAGATTCTAACCTCATTAGAGCAAGATAATTTTGGCCCACTTTATTTATGGACTCACATGCTTAGGTTAGGAAGCATTTTAAGTATGCCATGTTCACCAATAAATAAAAATGAGCTTCCTTACCCCTACAACCCATCCAAGTGGAACAACCCTTCATGCAATGGGGCTTATATTTCATAGGTATGAATATCCCCCTTATAGTATTAGGCATAAGTGGATTCTAATAGTTGTTTATTACTTTATAAGGTGGTTGGAGGTCACTACACTCAAAGAAGATATTGAGAGCTTATTTTTGGAGTTATATGATAGTCTTGTGACCAGGTTTGGGGTCCCCTCCACCATTATATCAGATAATGCCTTAGTATTAAGTAGTGTTAAAGTGTGTGAGTGAGCCCTTAATAATGGAATATATATTAAATATTCCTCTAATAATACCCATAGGGAAATGGGATATCAGAGTCCACTAACAAAAACTTGATAAGGATCATTAAGAGGATAATGGATGATAACCAAAGAGAATGACATACAAATTTGAAGACTGCCTTATGGGAAAATAGAATCACTACTAATAGGTCCACTAGTCACTCTCCTTACCTCCTTGTTTTTGGTAGTGAGGAAAAAATACACATTTTCATTGAACTATCAGCCTAAGAGCTTGTACACTACCTTGAGCTAATGGAAGATGATGTAATGGAAGTAAGAATGAATGAGATGAGAGAGTTAGAGGAAATAAGAGATAGTGGTATGCATTCTATTTGGTATAGTCAACACCAAGTCAAGAGATCATTTGATAAAATAGATTCATCTAATAACTTTCAATAAGGAAACATAGTGATTAAGTGGGATGAAGACTATGCCAAGCCACATAAACACTCAAATTTTGATAGTCTTTAGAGTGGACCATATGCCATCACTGGATAAAAGGATAGTAATGATTTACAACTATCTAGATTGAATGGTGAGGAACTCCCTATCGCTATCAAATGGATGTTCCTCAAGTACCATTATTATATATCATCATGGTCCTATTATACATAGTATTTAGCATTTTTATCTTTCTGTTTAGTGTTCCTACACATGTTTATTTTTCATTTTATTTGATGTTGTGTGAATTGTCTTTTCTTATTCTTATGTGGTGTCTTGTTATGTCTCAAGGTCTGCAAGATATTAGGTAAAGTATATGTGTAGTTAAATATTTATTTTCTAGTCATGAATAGAAAATTAAGTAGTTCTAAATTCCCTTAACCATAAGGATGGTCAAACTAGATGAGTCACCAGAAAATTTGACCACTTTCTATTACCAGACCTAGAAAGGGGTCAACCTAAAGTCTTAAATTATTGATCCACCACTAGTTCCCATGGCTGTCATTCACCCTTGTAAGATTGGGTTATTCAAATAGGATCACAATATTTTCATGATATAAGATGCTTAATGATCACCCTCACCTTATTTTCAAATTGTATTAAGTGTTTGGTAATGTTTAAACATATATAAAGGTCCTTGGTTAGTTTGATGAAACTTAAACATTCAAAAATGCTATGGTGGAGGTGTGTTGATAAAACAACCTAGTGAAGAATCATGAACAACTTTGATCTACCTAATCATATAAGTTATGTTCATTTTTAAGACTTTAATAACATAATGAGATTGTTTTGGGGTCTAAATTATGTCTTTATTAGGTCTTAAAGGTCTCCTGATATGTCGTATCATGAAATTCATTTGTTATGCCTCAATAAGGTCATATGAGCTTTATTATGCCATCACTAAGGCATTTCATGCACTATTGAACCCATTCCCACAAAAGTAAATGCCTAATTTCCACTAATAGGCTCCACACATGCCAATGCATGCCTTTTTAGCTTCCCAAATTCATACCATAACCTTTAAAACATTGTTTTACTCCTAATTTAACTCCATCATGCTCGTTAACAATGGATTTTTTTCTAAAACATGAGAAAATGTAGGAAAGTTACATGTTTTAGATGTTTTCTAATTGGTATGGATTTCTACAATATGCAGTGACTCAAGTGGAGTCAAAGATATGTAGGGTGAAGTGAATAATTACATGTGTAGGATAAAATAGAGTGTTTTAGTTCTTGGAGAGATGAAAATTGACCCACCTTCCCATCAAGATAGTTGGTAGGCTTGGAGAGCACTTCAGGTTTGTGCTTAGATCATATGAAGGAGAGGGAATGTAGACCCAAGCTCTTGGCCATGATAATTAGAATTGATCAACTTTAATTAATGAGAATTGGTTTTAGGATTGGTTACCTCATATTTATGAAAATTCCTTAATAACTTAAGGGGTTTTATCATCATTCATGTCTAAATAAGGTAAGAAGAATATAACAGTTTTGATGGGTTTCAAGCTTGTTTCACTCAACCAATGGTTCTTATTTCCTCAAGTATTAAAAGATACTCTAATGTATTTTTTAGTGTTTGACCCACATTTTTAAGCTGGTAGAACTAACAAACATATATATTGTTAAGGTCTATATTCTAATGGCATATTTCAATGACAAGTAGAGTGTTGAGTGCTCTCACTATAGGAAGTTGACAATACTCAAAGATTAGTTGGGTATTCTAATATTTACTATACCTATTTTATATAGATTTATTTTAACACCAACCTATTATCCTCTTAGGGTGTCTCTAAGGGAAGGGTATATATACATCTCATGTTCACTGCATAGAAGGACTATATGTTATTCAATAGTTCCCTTAGAGCTTACAAACACAATCAAATAACATGAAGTAGAGTGTTGAAGTCATGTAATCCATCATCATATCCTTATGCATAATTTTTATATCCTCCATGATATTCCCATAGGAATTGAAACTAATTTTGTAAACCCTAATATTACATAGTCATTTTAATAGAAGTTAATGTTTTTTAGCCAATGTTAAATTTCTTCAAAGATTACTAGGTTTCATTTTCTTGATTGTTTGTGCCCTTTTCTTGCCCCCAAAGTGATATGTTTTGATAGGTATGTATATTAGGGTCTCCAAGGTTATTTTAGGTTATATTTGATAGTTTACCATACTTATTTTCATGTAATTTTTATACCTCTAACATTTCATGTTGTCTTTATTTTCATTTTAGTATGTTTCAACCCTATACTCCATGTTCAACCACATACTACTCCACACCCATCCCCATCAAATCATCATCCATTCCTACCAATTATAAACCATGTGAAATAGGCCTAAATACCCATAGGGAACCTCAATAACCATGATGCCATAAAAGGATATAACCATATGGCCATACATACCCTACTGAAGAAGCAAATGGTCACCTACAAGAAACTATTTTGAGCCCATTATGTAAAAACCTTCAAGAGCATTGTGTATGGATGACTTATGGTCATAGAGAGTGGTATGATTGAGGAATCGGATACATAAAAAATATTAATGATAACATGAACATGTCAGAATATTTTTAAATAGATGTGAGTCTGTATCTCCTCATATCAACCTCTTACTTAGACCCCTTATAAATAATTAACATTTGTAGGTGAATTCCTACAACGCTATTGGCATATATAGATATCCACATATTTCATGTGGTTAATAATAGTATTAATAAATAAGATTTAAAGGTGAAAAATAATATGGGAAAAAATTTGTTGATCATTCCATTCAAATTACAAGACCATAACAATCATAGATCTCAAGGAAACACAGGCCTGACTAGGCATAAACCCTAGGCCTAAGAAGGGAAATGTATGAAAAGGAAAAAGATGTTGACAAATATTATTTGAGAGTGTCCCTAATCTTGAAGTTTGATGATAATACTATTACCATGGGAATATTAATAAATAAAGGGCAAATTCCTAATCAAAACCCTCATGTTATGAATCACTCAAAATTGTAGGTAGCCTAGAACTAGTCATGGAAAAACTATTCTTTAAGGCCCCTGTAGGTGTGAAAAGGCCTTAAAATTTAGTAAAAATGATCATTATGAGTGTTTAAAGGAATAAATTATTATATTTAGATCAAAATAATAGTGTGTATACCCATTTTTTTGTCTCAGATTGAGCCCAGTCTGTTGAATATCAATTTTGGGGCTAGGTAAGTGACTTGATGTTTTGAAGGGCTTATATGAAGATTAGACTTCAAAAGTGATTATAAAGCAATGTAAGATGATGCTGAAGGAATTAATACACCATAAAAGGGAAGAAAAATTTAGGGTTCTATCCAAATTACGTTGAGGGAAATCAAAATAAGATAGATCTAAGCCTATTCTTAAACCCTACTACCATCCTAAAGCATCTCTAAGTCCTTATAATAGGGTTGATGGCCATGAAGGATGTGTAAAAGTGTTTTAGGTCCTAATAATATAGTTTTAAGTGAAGGTAATAAATAAAATGGTTAGAATGGCCTCAAAACACTACTCACCTTATAAATCCCCAACACAACTAACTTGATGTGAAAATTCAAGTGTTCATATACTTCACCATAGAGAGGCTTATGACTAGTGACTTTGGTAAAATTTAAGTACCCATAGGGAATAAACATCCATGAAATAATGATAAGAATTAAGGGTATAGGTTTTATGAATGGTCCTTAAGAATTTAACTTACTAAAACTAGATAAAAAAATTACCAAAGGTAGTTTTTACTCTTCACACACCTTATACATGGGATCTAAATCTATTGAGGGAAGGTGAAGGGGTAAATGCACTACAAGTTCATGGTAATTGTTTCTAGTTTGGATGTTTGTATGATATGAACCATAACTAAGAAGGTGGATGTCCTAAACCATTCTTAAACCCTAGATAGTACTTGATGGTAAATTATTGCTTCAAAACACATCTAGATGGGGTTGTTTGAGTATAAATTGGTCTTCAAGTCACCCTCAAATATTTTAGGCATCATGATGACACACTAGTTGGCATGTGTAGGGATCAATTTTTACTAAACAAGATTTAAAAGGCTAATTTGGGCATAAAATAAAAGAAATGGAAAGTGTTTGTGTGAATCATAAAGTTAAGAAGAGAGAGTGCACCCTAAAGCTTCTAAATAACTCTAGAAATGATCTACAAGGAACTCTATGACTAGTTTTGTTAGCAAACATATCTAAATGTTGAGATAAAGAGTTATATGGATTTAAAAGAAGCCAAATTAACTAATCAAACCATGTTGATATTACATGAAACCTCTATGGTGATCTTTAGGTTGAAAATAAGGAAGAGGTGCCTCAAAACCCTAGGGTAAGGGCCAAAATTTAGGGTTCATATGTTTAGATAGGTTGGTCTAACAGCTCTATTAAAGTAGTATCACTAGAAGGTGGAGTGTAGAGAAAATTGATAAATAAGGGTGCCTTAGACCTTCATGAAGGAGGTTAACATGGTATTTAGGATCCTTTTAGTCACTTTATATTTGAAGAGAGTTCTGAAAGCTAGCCCTTTTGGCCTACAAACACCTAACACTTCTCATGAAGCATATTTCCCACCTAAGGAGAATTTTAAAATGTAAACAAATATATGAAAACTCTTTATGGGAAGTCAAGTAGTTTAAGAAAGGTAAAGGGGTATATAAACATGCATTTAGTGTAATTGGTTCAAATGTTTTGGACATAACCTCTATGAACCATTATTAACAGTCTTAAGCACTCTTAAACCTATATAAAACCCTAACAAGGACTTGATTTGATAGATTTGGTAAGATATGCATATACACAAGAAAAAATAACTATAAAAACACCTAGAACCTATTTTTGACTAAGAGGCAGACATGATCATGGTATTTGATTGTATGGATGTTGTACAAACACCTCCATAAATTATAAAGTTTTTGGGTTTTAAGTGGAAAATTGGATGAAAAACCTAGTCAAGAGTTCCATACCATGGTAAGTGTTATTTTGATACTTTTTATAACTCTCTAAATATATAATATTTTATTTATATTCCTATAGATGTCTCTGTAACCTCCCCCCAAACAACCAGTCTACAGACATGAGAAAGAAAGTGGCCTAATTATCTAAGTGAAGTAGGGTTGCAGGTATACAATTATTTGAAGAGATAAATCATGGTGTGAAGCACATGTATAAGCTTGTGACATGCCTATCCATATATTAATAAGGTCTATTATAGGTTTCATGGAAACTAAACACTAGAAGTCAAGTTACTAGGCCTAATTGGCTTATTTGGCCTACTTGTCAACTGAGAAGAATGAAAAATGGCATGAAAGTAATAATATTAGGGTAAAAAAACATTAATTATGCCATGTAATTTATTCTAATGACAAGATATACACTCCTCATGGCCATTATGAAGGAATGGAGGTAGTTTCAAATCTAAGTCAACATGCACATGGAAGAGTGGGATACTCAATGACTCTTAGAAGCCTAATCATACCTTATTTATAATTTTTAACTATCATTGGAGGATTAATGGACTATTTTTATAATTTTTATGATCTTTATGAAGTTAAACAAGGTAATTATAGCCTCCACACCTCACCTTAATGTCAAAAGGGAGTCATTAAAAAGTGTCAATGCATGGAAGGAGTGATTATGATTGTTGTAGCTTCCATGTGGACACCTTGGTATATTCATGGTCTCTCTTATGCATAGATCCTTATTTATTCTCTCATGAACATTTTATATATGGATGAATTGATCTCTTTATTCTTATCCCTCATTTGGGTGTAGCAAAGCTTTGCCAAAATTGTATCTTGTGCATTTGAATCAATAGAGAAGAACAATTAAATACCTTTTATTTGAATGTTAGGGTGTACTATGATATTTTAATTGAATAATATATGAGTTTAAATGTCTTTTTCAAGTCCTTTCAATTAAATAATTTCATATTATCACTCTATGTAGGTTATGTGAATTATTGATAGGTAGAAGTATTATTGAAGTGTTGATGAGCTAATAGTGTCTTGTGTAGATCTATTTTCTTAGCCTTAAATTTTTAGAACTTACACTTGAAATTCACATGAAATATTCATTCCTAGGATTATGTTAATAGGTATTATCATTTGTAAGTCTTTATTAGATTCATAAGTGTATCTATGGAATAGCTAAGTATTGGTATGTCACCACTTTTAATGTAGGTTTCTTTATAAGGCTTCATCTTTACTCTTTTCATCCCAATAGTATTAGGTATTAGAGATATAAATTAAATGGAAAACTAGGGGAGATATATCCATAAGCTAGGGGTTTTTCCTAGAATTCAACTAGGCCATAACATATATGTCAATCCTATATTAGTCCAAGTTTGAGGAGGGTTTGAACAATCTTATTTAAGAGGGTGAAAATTGGGTTGCTAAAAGTTCTAGCACAGCTAGTGGGACTAGAATTCATGTGATATTGGAACATTATTTGAAATTTTTTGATGATGTTTGAAATCAAAAGATGTTTAATGATAGATCTATAGATAGTTACAGGCAAAAGGTGTCTATTAGATCTTCTGTAAAAGGTAAGAATAATGAGTTTGTTGAACTATCATTAGATATTACTAGAAGAAGAGGACCACTTGATTAATTCCTAATCACATAACTATTAATTCTCCCAATTATACCCAAATAAATTTTACTACAAGTCCTCTAATCCTAATGACTAGTACTAGGATGCAAGTATTTGTGCCTTTTAGTGGTGGTACTCCCTTGAACCTTAACTAGTTTGATGATATCTTAGTTGTCGCCCTTAAAATTATTTATTAATTTATAGGAGATAACTCACCCACCCATATAAATCACAAAAAATACATATTTAATCTATGATTAGTTCATAAAATAACCTAAGAAAATGTGGATATGAGACTTTTGGCAACCTCCTTTAGAGGTAAAGCACTCTAGTGGTATAGAGGTCTTACACTTGCATCTATAAAAACTTTGGATGAGTTTGGATCACAACTTTATAATTAATTTGAGGATAGGAGTGACCATCTCTCTTTGGTATAATAACTCACCTCAATTAAGAGTGCTCCTCAAGAATCCATGGTATATTTTAGTTATAGGTTTCCAAAAACTTGGGATAGGATTCCTATCATCATCAATCCCAAGCCTAACTATGCCTTATTGTATTAAGGGCCTTAAAATATGATGTAGCTATGATGATATAGTTAATGGGGGGGACTACCTTGCCAGAAGACTATGAGATAGACATAAGAGTATAAAATTACCTAATTCAAGTAAGAAAACTTACTCCTAGGCATCTCATACCATTATTCTAAGAAATTCAACCCCATGCCCCCAATATTGATCCATTACCAACCCCAAACAATTAGGATGAGTTAGATGGAAGCTAAGTAGATAGGTTGAGTAAGATACAGGGACTGCTCAAGGCCCAAAACAATAAACTAGTAGCCTTGGAAAGGCAAAAAATCCACCTTATAGGACCTATAGAACTTTTTACCAAGCTCCTTATCAGTATTTCCCATACAATAGACAATCTTATCAATCTAAAAAACAAGGCCATTGGAAAATTACATAGTAAAAACCCTATAATAGTTTCAATCCTAATGTTTCTAGTAGTTCTAGGGCCTTGGTGCCAACTCAAAACAACTATGCATGAGAGGGTCAGTGGTCTACTCCATGGGGACAATCAAGTGAGATGAAAATGTATCTAAGTGGTGAAGGATGGAAAACATCCTATATGTAATAGGGTCCTACCTTTTAAACACATGCCAACATTCCTCCTCCATAATAAGAAGAAGGTCTCCCCATGTCTCATGGAGACATTCCTTTCATGACCCCAAATAAAGTACCAAATCAATAAGGGGAAGTGGAAGTAAGGCATCTTATGAAACCATTTTTGTTAATTTTCAAGAAGGTGAACATGTATTTAATAAAGTGGCATCAAATCAGGGTCATAATGTGTCCAAGGTAGATAACTTGATTTCAACCCACACAAAGGCTAAGAGAACGGAATTTGATGATAGTTTAGGGAAGACCAAGTGACCTCCTACACCTTATAAAATAACTCAATAGGATACCATTCAAGGTGAATTACACAAATAACTTCTAACTCATTAAATACCACAAGGTCATGGGCATCATCATAAAAATCCTTTTATTCCTCAAGTAACACAAGTTCCAAGTGATTATTTTTCTTCCAAGTTACAACCCAAGATAGTTATGTATCTCTTTAGCATTGTGGAATACATGATTAAGGCCAATATTAGTATTATTATGTGGGATTCTTTACTGATTCTAGGGCAAAAGGATCTCCTTTAATAAGATCTCTCTAAGCTTCATGTCATGGATAAATAAGTTGATAAGGTAATGGTAGTCAAACTAATGAATCCAAATATCATAAAGTAGTAAATACACCCCCCTTCTACTTATCAATTATAATAACATACTCCCTTTTTATCAATTGCATGATAGATAATGGTGTCAGTACTTTTGTTATGCCTAAAGCCATAGCTGATAAGTTGGAACTTAAGCATGAACCTAATGAAAATATATTTTTTCAATTGGATGGGTCTCCCACAAAGACTTTAGGTGTTCTTATAGACCTCAAGATTATATTGGTTTCCTTCCATAACTATGTCATATCCCAAGATGTCATGGTAATTGAATTTCCTCCCTATTTTACCTCATGCTTATCTAGGGATTTCACTACAAAAAATTTGGGGGGGGGGGGTGTCTATCTTCTAATGGTCATACATGGTCTTTATGATAAGTAATGGGACAAGGGTTTCCATAAGGTCTGAACCTATTTCTAAGTTTTACTTAGAACCCTACATGCCCAATTTATCCAATGTTAACTACACTATCTTAGATGAAGATGAGCATACCTTTGATCAAGAGTCTAAATAACCACTTGAAATCATCTCATATCTACTCCTTGATGAGTGGTAAATATAAATACATGGTTATCACCCTTAAAATACCTATAAAAAGGTAGGCTTAGGTGTGTAGTGTATGCATGAAGAAGAATCTTTTATGCCTAGTCTCACTACTCCAAGTCAACAACATAAAGGCATATGAATTCTATTATTTGATGGATCAACATCAAATAATGGGAGTGGGGTAAGTTTTTTTCTTGTCTCCCCTTATAGTTAGAGTTATTATTCTACCTTAAGGTTTTAGTTTACATGCACTTCAAAAATTACAAAATATAAGTCCCTCATCCATGGGCTATAATAGTTAAGGAGAAGAGGTATTAAGCTATTGAAATAAAATGGAGATAGTGATAATTGGTGAAATAGGTGAGGGGTATTATTGTAGTAAAAAATATATTTTTGAAGGCCTTTCAAGACTTTGACATTCATTCCATACCTAGGGAGTCAAATCATCACATAGATAGATTAGCTACCATTAGTGCATAATATGACATAGTTGATGTAATTAAAGACACCAAAGGGAATTCATAAATAAAGGTAGTGTGAAATACATTAGTCCCTAATAATGAGGTATGTTGACAAGTTTTGAGAGTGATATTCAGATTGCTTGCTTTCTCCAATATGAAGCAGAATCCTATGTAAAGAACCAATGTAGTCTATAGCATAAGTTTGGTGATCAGATTATCAAACTGAGTAAAAAAAATTTCCCAAGGTTTTGGTGACATTTGATATTATATTAAATGAACATGACCAATTTATTAATGATAAGGTGAGTATCTCCACCAAAGATGAACATTATGAGAAGGCTTATATTTTTTAAGACAAGTTGCTTAAGTTAGGGAAAGTGAATACCAAGGATGAATGAGATACCTTCATATCCTTATGTTAAGAGTTTTTAGATGTATTTTCATTAGAGTACCATTATTTAAAAGTGTTTGAACCTAGGTTGGCCCAACATACCATAGAGTTTGAGGATAACACAAAACTGGTAAAGCAGAAATAAAGACCAATCAACCCTAAAGTTGAAGTGATCATGAAAAAGGAATTCAAAAAACTCATTGAATCTAAGATCATATTCCATATTATACATTCCTCATGGTGTAAATTTTTTTTCATGCAAGGAATAATAATAGGGAGATATATTTGTGTGTTAACTTTAGTAATCTCAACAAGGTGTCTTTGAGAGATCAATATCCCCTATGATTTATGGATCAAATTATTCAAAAGGTTATAGGCTCTCAAAGGTTCTCTTTAATTTATATATTATTTGGATATAATTAGATATCGGTGAGAGAAGAGGATAGGCATAATAATACCTTCACAACAAAGTGGGTCACCTATGCATACATGAAAATGCTCATTGGACTATCCAATATTGGGGAAACCTTCTAATGGGAAATAAATGTAGCCTTCCAAGGGATCATTAATGATATGGTTATCATATATACTAATTACATAATTTTATTTTCTAAGAAGCCTAAGGATCATATGACACACCTGAGGTTAGTGTTTGATAGGTATAGGTAGTTTGGGGTCTCCTTAAACCCTCAAAAATGCATATTTATAGTCCATAAAGGTAGTTTTTAGGACATATTATGTCAAAGTATGGCCTCTCCATTAACCATGAGAGAATATAAGTAATCCTATACTTAACCCTTCCCAAGCACAATAAAGGTTTAAAAATATTATAGGAAAATATTAATTTCATAAGGAGATTCATTTTAAGATTTTTGGAGTTGGTGAAGATACTCACTCATATGCTCCAGAAGCAAAAGGAGTTCTCATGGATCAATGAAGCCAAAAGAAGTTTTGAGGCCATCAAGAAAGACATATCCTAATATCCCACCCTATAAACTCTAAATTTAACAAGGAATTTTACATATATGCCTTATCCATAATTGATTCTATTTCTATCATGCTCATGTAAAAAAATGATGAAGAACTAGAATAACTAACTGCTTTATTAAGTCACGCACTAGAAGGGTATGAATAAAGATACACATTTTTTGAAAACCATTTCCTTGATATCATGAGGAGGATAAAATATTTAAAACATATGGTGTCCAAAAACAAGGTCTTTGTAATGATAGTTTACCTAAGCATAAATGATTTCATTCTTAATAGGGACTTAAGTGAGAAGAGGGATGGTTGGGTGAATAAATGTATGGAGTATGATATTGAAGTGAGGGTCACCAAATTTATTATAGTTAGGGAACTTTTTTAACATCTCTTATAATAGGTTTAGGATGAGAAAGAGATGGTATTTGTAGTCTATAAGAGTCATCAATCAACTATAAACATGACCTCTCTCAGTTGGATCAATGATGTGGTGAAATTCCTCCAAACATGGAAGTGTCCTATGAGATTAGATAGAAAAAAATGAAGGGAATTTATAATAAAATATATCCCTTACATCTTGGTGGAAGGAGTGCTCTTCAATAAATACATAGGATGTGTGCTCTTGAGGTGTGTTGAATTAAGTCAAATTGATAAGTTGTTAGAATAGTTTCATTATGGGCCTATAGGTGGGCACTTTTCAGCCAAGACCACAACTTCCAAGATCATTAGAGTAGGATAATTTTGGCCCAATTTTTTTAGGGACACATGCTTGGGTCAGGAAGTGTTCTAAGTGTGCCATGTTTACTGGTAAACAAAAATTAGCTTTCTTACCCCTACATCCCATCCAAGTGGAACAACCCTTCATGAAATGGGGATAAGATTTCATACGCATGATCCATACCCATTATATTATTATGAATAAGTGGGTTTTAATAGCCAATTATTACTTTACAAGGTGGGTGGAGGTCGTTACACTCAAAGAAGCTAATGATAACTCAATTTTGGAATTTTATGGTAGTCTTGTGACCAGGTTTGGGGTCCCCTCCACCATTATATCAGATAATTCCTTAGTCTTAAGTAATGCTAAAGTGTGTGAGTGAGACCTTAATCATGGGATATATCTCAAATATTCCTCCAATTACTACCCATAGTGAAATGGGATAGTAGAGTAGACCAACAAAAACTTGATAAGAATTATTAAGAGGATAATGGATGATAGTCAAAGAGAATGGAACACAAATTTGAATACTACCATATGGTAAATTAGAGTCACTCCTAAGAGTTCCATTAGTCACTCTCCTTAACTCCTTGTTTATAGTAGAGAGACAAAACTACCGATTTATATTCAACTTCCAACATAAGAGCTTGCACACTAACTTGAGCTAATGAAAGATGATGCAATGGAAGTAAGAATGAATGAGCTAAGAGAGTTAGAGGAAATAAGATATAGTACTATGCATTCCATGTGGTCTAGTCAACACCAAGTCAATATATCATTTTATAAAATATATTTATCCGAGATATTTTAACAAAGAGACATAGTGCTTAAGTGGGATGAAAATTATGCCAAGCTAGGTAAACACTCAAAGTTTAACAACCTTTAGAGTAGACCATTATTATATATCATCATGGTCCTCTGATACATAGTATTTAGTGTTTGTCTCATTCCTTTAAGTGTTCCTACACATGCTTGGTAGTGGTTGCTTTGTCTTGTTATTTGATGTTACTATGTGCTATCTTTTATTGTCTCTTGTATGGTGTATTGTTGTGTCTCTTTGAGTCTCAAGGTATACAAGGTATTAGTCATATTATATGTGTAGTTAAATATTCACTTACTAGTCATGAAAATCAAATTAAGAAGTTTTGATTTCCCTTGACCAACAAGCTAGTCAAGACAACTGAGTCACTAGAAATATTAACCACTTTATAGTCCTAAAATTATTAAAGGGTCAACATAGAGTCTTAGAGTCTTTATCCACCACTATTTCCCATGGTTTTCATTCACCCTTGTAATATTGGGTTGTTTAAATAGGATCATTATCTATTCATGCTATAAGATACTTGATGATCTACCTTACCTCTAATTCAACTTGTATTATGTGTTTTGATAATGTTTGAACATTTATAAAGGTATTTGGTTAGTTTAATGAATTTTAACATTCAAAAATTCCATGGTGGAGGTGAGTTGATAAGACAACCTAGTAAAAAACCATGAACACCTCTAATCTACCCAATCATATAAGGTATGCTCATTTTCAAGATTTTATGAACATCATGAGAGTGTTTTAGGGTCTAATTAAAGTTCTTATTAGGTCCTAAAGGTATCCTCATATGTGTTATCATGATATTCATTTTTTATGCCTCACTAAAATTCACATGTCCAATAACTATCATGAACTTCATTAGGCCATCACTAAGGTGTTTCATGCACTATTACGCCATTCCCAAAAAGGCCAATACCTAATTACCAATAATGGTCCCCACATGTACCAATTTATTCCTTTTTATCTTCCCTAATTCATACCATGGACTTTAAAAGATCACCTAACTCCTACTTTCCCTCCATCATGCTTGTTAAAATGGATTTTGGTTTGAAACTTGAGAAAATGTAGGGAAGTTGCAAGTTTCATAGGTTTTTTGAATGGTAGGGATCCATACAATATAGAATAAATTAATTGGAGTTAAGGATATGTATGGGGAAGTCAATAATTACATGTTTAGGGGAAACCAAAGTGTTTCAGTGCTTGAAGAGATCAAAACTGATCCACCTTCCCATCGATCTGATTGGCAGGCTTAGAGAGAACTTTAGGTTTGTGCTAAAAATATATGGAGGAGAGAGAATGAAGACCCAATATATTATCTATAATAAGTATATTTTTTCATATTTAATTCATGGTAATTGGTTTTAATATTTGTTCCCTAAGCTTTATGAACATTCCTTAATAACTTAAGGGTTCTGAGCATCATTCATGTCTGTACAAGGTAAGAGGAGCATAATGGTTTTTATTTGTTTATTTCTTGTTTGACTAAACCAATGGTTGTTCCTATTTCCTTAGGTATTGAAATATCCTCTCATGTATTCTTCATTTTTTGACACACACATGTAAGATGGTATAACTAACAATAATCTAGACTGGTAAGGTCTAAATTCTATAGGCAGATTTAGATGACAAGTGTTGAGTGCTTTCACCATAGGAAGATGACAATATTCAAGGATGAATTGGGTTTTTGAATATTTAATATACCTCTTTGATTTATAGTTATGTTCACATAAGCCTCTTATCCTCTCATGGTGTCTCCAAGGGAGGTTTATATATACATCTGGAGTTCACTTCATGGAAGGACTATGTGTTGTTCAATGGTGCCCTTAGAGCTTGTAAACAAAACCAAATAACATGAAGTGGAGTGTCAAAGTCATGTAAGACATAATCATATCCTTATCTTAAGGCTTCTTAGCCTCCATTATAACCCCATAGGCCTTGAATCCACTTTTTTGTACCCAAAGCTTACATAATTAGTTGATCAAAAGTTAATGTTTCTTAACCAATTTTATGTTTTTTTAGATATTCTTAGGTTTCATTTTTTTACTGTGTGCTCTTTTCCTACCTCTAAATTTAAATTTTATGATATCTATGCATATTAGGGTCTTCAAGGTTATTTAAGTTGTCTTGGATAGGTTAACATACTTCATTTAGTATACATTATTATTATAAGTGGATAAATGAATAAAAATTTATATTTATGTCAGGAAAATAGTGGGTATACCCATTATTTATTCTCAGACCTAACCCAGTCTGTTGATAGTCAATTTAGGGCTAGGTAAGTGACTTCATGTTTTAAAGGGATTGAAGGCAGATTACACTTCATAAGTGATTTTGAATCAATGTAATATGATGTTTAAGGTATTTGTAAACCCTCAAAGGGTGTCAAAATTTAGGGTTACATATAGATTCCCTTGAGGGTAAGCCAAAGAAGATATATCTAAGCCTAATCTTAAACCCTACTACCATCTTAAAGCATCTCCAAGTCCTTATAACGAGTTTGATAGCCATGAAGGATGTGTAAGAGTGTTTTAGGTCTTGATAAGATAGTTTTAGGTGAAGGGAAGTAAGAAAAGGGTTAGAATGGCCTCAAAACTCTACTTGAGTCATAAATCCCCATCGCAAATAGCTTAAGATGTAACTACAAGTGTCCATACATTTCACCATAGGGAGGCTCAAGCCTAGGGCCCTTCGATAAATTTAAGTACCGCTATGGACTAAAAATACATAAAATAATGATAGGAATTAATGAGATAGGTTTTATGTATGAACCTTAATAATTTAACCTATTAAAATTGGACTAAAAAAAGCATGAAGGTCACCTTTCAATGCTCCTCTCTCTACACACCTTTTGCTTGAGATCCTAAGATAGTGAGGGAAGGTGAATGGGTCAATGAACTACAAGTTCATGGAAATTAGTTCTAGTTTGAATGTATGTATGATATGAACCATCATTAAGATGGTGAATGTTCTAAACCCTTCTTAAACCCCAAATAGTACGTGATGGTGAATTTTTTCCTCAAAACAAATCTAGATGGGGTTATTTGAGTATAACATGCTATTTAAGGTTCCCTCAGGTATTTTGGTCATCATGACAACCCACTGGTTAGCATACAGGGATCAAGTTGTATGAAATAGGCCTAAGAAATATAATTTCGGCATAAAATCAAAGAAAGGAAAATTTTTTGTGTGCATCATGAAGTTAAGTAGAGAGAGTAGGTCCTAAATCTTCTAAATATCCCTCTAGTAGTTATCTATAGGGGCTTCCATGACTATTTCTATTAGTAGATAAACATAGATGTTGAGATCAAGAGTTGTATGCATTAAAAAAAAGTGAAATGGCCTCATCAAATCATGTTTTTATTTCATAAAACCTCTAAGGTGATCTTCAGGTTGAAAACAAGGTAGAGGTGCTTGAAAACCCCATGGTAAGGTCCAAAATTTAGGGTTTATGTGTTTAGATAGGTTGGTTGAATACCTCCATTAGAGAAATGTCAATAGAAGGTGGATCATAGAGAAAAAAAAAGGTAAATCATAACTTTATACATAAGGTCAACATGGTATTTATGATCCTTTTAGTCACTTTAAATTCCAAGAGAGTTCTCATAGATAGCCCTTTTATCCTAAAGACACCTTAACACTACTCAAGAAGCATACTTCCCACATGAGGAACATTTTAAAATTATCATAAATTTACATAAAATATATATGGGAGGTCAATAACTTCAAAAAATGAAAATGGATCTATAAACATGAATTTAGTGCAATTGGTTCAGAGGTTTGGGCACTAACTTATATGAACCATCATTAAGAGTTTTAGGCACGATTAAACCCTAACAAGGACAATATTGGAGAGATTTAATGAGAGATTCATATACATAGATAGAAACCATTGGAAAAATAATTGGAACATTTTTTCAACTTATAAGATTCCATGTCTATGGTATTTGATTATATGGATTTTGTACGAACACTCCATAAATTGTAATTTTTTATGGTTTTAAATGGAATATTGGATGCAAAACCTAGTAAAGATTTATAGACCATTGGAAGTGTTAGTTTTATAATCTTTATACCTCTATAAAGCTATAAGAGTTCATTTACTTTCCTGTATATGTCTCTGTAACTTCCCCCCAAATAGCTAGTTTATAGATATGAGAGAGAAAGTGTCATAGTTATCTAAGTAAAGTAGGGTTGTAGGTATACAATGATATGAAGAGTTAGAACATGGTTTGAATCACTTGTATAATATTGTTTCATTCCTATCCATACATTCATTAAGTTCTCTTATAGGTTTCATGTCAACTAAACACTAGAATTCAAGCTATTAGGCCTAATTGGCCTATTTGGCCTACTTGGTCAACCAAGAGGAATGAAAGATGGAATTAAAAGACTATTATGAGGGTTATAAAACATTAATTATGCCATGTAACTAATTACGATGATGAGATACACACTCTTTATGGCCATTATGAAAGAATGGAGGTAGTTTCAAATACAAGTCAATATGCACATAGAACAATCGGCTACTCAACACCTCTTAGAAGCCTAATCACACATAATTTTCACTTTGTAACTATAAATTGAGGAGAAATTGAATATTATAATCAATGTCATGATTTTTATGAAGTCAAACAAGGTATTTACATCATCCACACCTCACTTCAATGCCAAAAGGGAGTCATTAAAGAGTGTCAATAAATGGAAGGAGTGATTATGATTGTTGTAACTACCATATGGCCAATTTTGTCTCTTCATGACCTTTCCTATGCATATATACTTATTTCCTCTCTCATTAACATTCTATATATGGATGCATTGATCTCTTTGTTCTTATCCCTCAACTAGGTGTATCAAATCTCTACTAGAATTGTATCTTGTGCCTTTAAATCAATAGAGAAGAATAGTTGTATACCTCTTATTTAAATTTGAGGGTGTATTGTGATAGTTGAATTGTATAATGTATGATTTTCACTATATTTTTAGGTCATTTCATGTACCTAATGTCATATTGTCAGTTTATGTAGGTTATGTGAAGTGTTGATCAACTAATAGTGTCTTGTGTAGATCTATGTTCTTATCATTCAAGTTGGTAAACTTCCACTTGAAAACCACATGAAATATTCATGCCTAAGATTGTGTTAAGAGTTTTAAATATTTATTATTCTTCATTATATTCATAAGTGTATCTAAGGAACAATCAAGAGAGGATAGTCAAGTATTGGTGTATCACCACTTTTAATGTAGTTTTATTATAAGCCTTCATCTTTACTCATTTCATACAAAGAGAATTAGGTCTTAGAGAGAGAAATTAAGTGGTAAACAAGGGGAGCTAGCCCCATAATCTAGAGGTTTGACCTAGACTATAGGTAGCATATAACCTATAGTTTAATTCCATTTTAGTCCAAATTTGAGGAGGGTTTGAATAATCTTCTTAAAGAGGGTAAAACTTGGGTTACTAAAAAAATAATTCATATTGGGATGTTTTACAATGTTAAATATTTATTTACTTAAAATATTATTTGTATTAATAATGTTATTAGTATGGGGAATGGTTCTCATTTTTTTATTGAACATATTAATGACACTATTTACACTTGGTAAGATTCATTTTTGTTTGAAAATTTAGTTGTATATAAAAAAAGTAATTCAACATATTAACATCTAAAAAAATTTAGTTGTTATGAAAATATGATGAATAAATTTTTTTTTACTTTTATTCTTTCCATGGTTCTTGTTTAGAGTGGGTAGAAACCCACTCTAAGATTCACATGAAATTGAAGATTTAATTAGTGCATATAGGAGTAACACCAACCATGTTGTTAATTTGGGAAAATATTTTTATTTTTAGTTTAATTAGGTTGTGTACCATTGTTTTTGATAATATCCCTACCATTATTATCATTTAGAGAGGGTGTACACCCAATCTAAGATTCACATTAAGCTCATAATTTACTTAGTACATATAGTAGTATCCCTCACCATGTTACTCTAGGTAATTTTTTAGTTATAGTTCAAATATGATGAGCAACATTGGTTTCACTAATATCCCTTCCATATTTCTCATTTAGAGTGGGTAGTCACCCACTGTAAGATTCATATGAATCTTAAGATTAAATTAATGAATATAGTAGTAATACTAACCACATTGTTACTCTAGGGGAAAAATTATTTATAGTGTAAATAGGATGAGTAAATTTATTTATACTAGTATCTCTACCATGATTATCATTTAGAATGGGTGGCCACCAACTTTAAGATTCACATAAAGCTCAGGATTTACTTTGTTCATATAAGAGTATAACTAACCATGTTATATCTCTGTGCAAATATTTTAAATTATAGTGCAAATATAATGAGTACAATTATTTTTACTAGTATCCCTACCATGATTCTCATTTAGAGTAATGGCCACCCACTCTAAAATTCACATGAATCTAAGGATTTAATTATTTCATACATGATTAGCATTGACCATGTTGTTACTCTAGTAATAGCTTTTTAGTTATAGTGAAAATATGATAACTATAAATTTTTACTAGTATACCTACCATGGTTGTCATTTATAGTGGGAAACCATCCATTATAAAATTCACATGAAGTTTAGGATTTACTTAGTTCATATAATAATAACACTAATCATGTTGATACTATGGAAAAACCTTTTCAGTTATAGTATAAATAGGATGAGGAGTATTTATTTACTAGTATACATGCCATGGTTCTTTTCTAGAGTGGGTATCCACCCACTCTAAGATTCATATGAAGATCAAGATTTACTTAGTTCATATAAGAGTAACACTAACCATGTTGTTACTTTTGGAAAATATTTTAATTTATAGTTTAAATAGGATTAGTATCATATAGTACAAGTACTAACCATGTTGTTACTTTGGGAAATGGTTCTTATTTATTTCTAAACATGTCAATGACACAATGTTTGCAGTTGGATGGATTCATTTTTATTATAAAACCTAGTTTTATATAACAATAAATTAATTGAAGAAACCTTTTATAGTAGGTCACCCACACTTTAGATATTTTATAGGATCATAAGATATATTTATAATATAAGGACCACTCTAGATATCTCTTTTAAGAATGAAATCATTTTTAATAGAATACCACTTAGGTGCCAAATCTTATCAATGACAATATTTGAGTTTCCTAGCAACAAATAAATGAATTGAATATCTTGATAAGGTTAAAAAATTGGCATTGACATTTGAATTAATAATTTTTGACTTTTTTATATTGGGTTAATTGAGATGAAAACAACATGAACATAACAAGAAAAAATAAATTAACCATTCTATGTTTTAGATCCTACTTTACATCATTAAAAAGTAAGTACTATTAAATAAGGAAAGGAACAGGGAAGTCAATTTCTGATACAAGCAAAATAAGGAAAAAGACATATATTAAACTAATTATCATTATATATAATTATATAGGTACTCACCTATACATTGAATTCTTTGAAATATTGGAAATAAATACAACTAGAAATAGGTTTAAAATAATCCCATGAATGTTTTATCAATATACATGCACAAAATAAAATGCTTGCATAAATTTGTAAAAAATAATAAGAATTATGGAAAACACATAAGAAACAAGTTTTATATATTAAGTAATCATTTATAGAATGATATATTTGAGTTTCATGTGGGAAAAAATAGTTATAATTACTTAAAACATATACGAAATGAAACATATAAAAGAATATATATTACTACCCTGATTATGTAAATTCGATAGAATCATCTAAAGATAAAAAACAATCCATTTTGAGATGAAAAAACCATGCTGGAAAAAGTAAAAAGCACTACATGAATTCTATATTAAATATATTAGTAAAATTATTTGACCTTTGGTTAACTTATTAGAGTCTCATGTTCCTTCTCATCTCATTTTTAATATTTTAGCAATGACAGTGCATCGTCTTGATCCTATTCATGATTTTTCATGAATATTAAATTAATTACCATTCTCATGTTCATGTCCTTGGTCATTTATTCAATATATCACTCTTATTTTATTTTTTCCCCTATTCATATATTAAATTTATCATCCTAATCTAATGCACCACCCTACAGCTTCCTTCTCTTCTTCCCTTCACTCTCTCCTTGAAAAATGAAAAACCAAATCTTAAAAATTTATTGCCAATATATTTATATTGTAGAATCCCATAAATAAAACCTGCTTGATTCTTAAAGTGATATTTTTAAAATTTTAATTCATCATCTTAAATTTTCATTACCACTCAAATTAGAATATGAAAATTTCAAATTTTAAATAGTCGGTGATAAGATGCATGGGTCATATTAAAATATGTGGCTATAAAATATTAAGATGACATATTCAAATTGTAAATGTCATAGGCTTTTTTTTTTAAAAAAAAATATCTGTATTAAATATTATTAAAAAATGTTTAATACAAAAATATAATGACTAATACTACTTGTGGATCAATATTATAATATTAAATTTTTCATAATTAATATTATTTTAAGTATATTTAACTTGATTATAGACTTTCCTTACAACAAGCTCACTATTGTTACAAGGTTACAAGTAAATTGAAACGATTTTGAAATAAATTAATATTATAAAATTAAATATATGTATACTATTATTATAAGCTTACAAATTTATTCCAAACTATAAAATAACATTAAATGTTATAATTATATACCAATTGTTTCAAATGTCTATTATAAGATTTTATATTGAATGTTTTAGATTATGGTAAAAGCAAGTTTTGAAGGGACCCCAAAACCCTTTAACAGAATCAAGAAAGATAAAGCATTAACAACCACCAGGACAAACAGTTCTGAAACCTACTGAAGAGCAGCATCAAAATCACGTTTTATAGGGACCTGAAACCACAAACATAGACCAATAAAAGTACCCAAGGTTTTACAAGGACCTGAAACCTCAAAGAACATACAACATAGGGTAAAGAATGCTAAAAAATATATATCTTTAGCATTCTGCCCTGGCCAACAATGCAGGTTGCCATTGCAATAATGACACACAAGCATTTACCAAGGCATTAAAATTCTACAAAATACCTTTAGTTACTCTATCCCTTTGATTTGGCAGAGACACCATCAGATCCAATAATAATGATGGTCATAGCCATGATGAGAAAAAGACCATGCTCCACCATGCCCTCAAAACCTAAAATCATACTATCCACAACCCTGGTATCCTTACACCAGTAGATGCCCCTTGTTGAACACCAGAACCATATTGTTCAGCTGGTTCCATGCCCTACTTTTGGGATCCATGTTATGTGCCTTGATTACATTTTGCAACTTTGACAGCCACCTCAAGAATATCCCACTGTATTTGTACAGAGCCAAGGCATAGAATGTTTGATAGGTTCTACGCGAAGGAGATTTCCCTTGGGTCCATTTTCTCAGCCATCGTCTCTCGCAACCACACCTTCACAAGAGTGGCCTTCAACAGGAACCGTAAATCGGGTGCCGTGGCCCTTAGGCCCTTATTTTATATTGAATGTTATTACACACAATTAATTTTAAAAGCTTACAATACTATAATTTTAAAGTTGAAGACTATATAAACTATTAATTAAAATATGATATATTAATTAAATATTTAATACTAATTTTAATAACTATATGAACAATATTATGTAAAATATTATCCATTAATAATTACATAACCAATCACGTTCTGACATGTGTCATGATTTTGAAACATTATAGTTGTGTACAAGATAGGAAAAATATGATCTTACATCTCGCCATGGCTCAATATTTATGAGTGTCAAATTATTTTTGGATTACAGGTTATCATGGCATGCCATGCACCATGCTTTTAGAAATATAATACTTTTAATTCTCTATCATGTTTTAGTTGAGAAATGGTCATTGTGAATATACCAACTAATCACATTTCACCTGTGTCTATAAATTGGGAAAGTCTAAGCTCTTAAGATGATACTAAGTAAATACATCTCACAATTTTCCTCATTATCTACCATTATAAAAACATGATGATGTTATATTTATGTTAGAATTCCATCACAATTATGAGTTAATATATTAAAAATCAATGCATCTTAAGAATTAACTCTTAAAGTGGGTGACTGCCCACTCTAAATATGAAACTACTAATCATATTTACACTATTAGTATTTGGAAATGTTTACATATTATGTTCAGCCATTACATAGAGTAACATCAAGTATGTAACACATTATTTTTTTCAGGGGCATCCTGATGATTAGTTTTTAGAGTATGAAAATACCTAGTCTAAATGAGAAATTATTATTATTATTATTATTATTATTATTAATATTATTATTATTATTATTATTATTATTATTATTATTATTATTATTATTATTTTAAATCATTACGAAGATGTAGTAGCAACAAGTAGTTGACACATCCTTTTTCACTAGGTCCATCATGAGAAGTATCTATTATAGTGAGCATCCTCGCACACTAAATTATAAAATATTAATCCTATTTTCACTATTATTATATGAAAATATTTACATGTTAATAATATGTTGAACCATTTTTTATAGAGTAACAAAAAATAATAAATGTGTCATTCTTTTTCAACGGTCATCTTGAATATTATCTCTTAGAATGTGCATACACCTAGTCTAAATTATAAAATAATAATCTTATTTTCACTAAATTAGTCTAAATTATAAAATAATAATCTTATTTTCACTATATTATTATTATAAAATATTTACATGTTATGTTGAACCATTACACAGTCATAATAACAGTAATAAATTGACTCAAATTTTTTTAAGTGTGTCTTGAGAATTAGCTCTTACATTGGGCAACTACCCACTGTAAATAATAAAATATTAATCCTATTTTCACTATTATTATATGAAAATATTTACATATTAAAAATATATTAAAAAATTTAACACAAAGTAACAACAAGCAAGTAAAATGTCCTTTTTTTGCCACAACCATCTTGAGAATTAGTTATTTAGAGTGAGCAACCACTTAGTCTAAATGTTAAAATAATAATCCTATTTACACTATATTATTATTATAAAATATTTAACTAATATGTTGAGCCATTATCTAGTTATCATATTTGAAAACACTCTCACTTTGGATAATTGAAGGTCACACATAAATATTTAATCTTGCTTCACCTTTTTTCATAACACTTGAATCTATTCTACCATGTCAAAAATGTTGTGAAGTGTGAAGGAATGTGATAGTTCCAAATTTCCTCACATTATTGTTTCATAGAATTGGAATGATTCAACAATAGATAAGTTGTGAGATCATGAAAATTTAGGCATTGTGAAAGAATAAAAGGGTAAAAGTATGATGACAACCAACACATCATAAAATTAAATATACCTTTTTTTATAATTAGAATGATTTGAACATATATAAGTTATAAGACTGTGAAAATGAAAACATTTTAAAATCATGAAAAGTTAAAACTATGAAGAGAGCCAACACTTTTAACACTTGAATATTATGAAAGCTTCATAAATTCAATTCACGATGAAATTTAGTTTGCAATAAATTTGACTATGAATAAAGATTTGACTATGAAAGCATCATAATCTTGAGTGTAAATATTTTAATAAAGTGCACAACTTAATAGTCTGAAAATGTGATATTTTAACATATTTTCAAAATTGAGAGTTGTGAATCCTTCACAAAATTGTGAAAACATAGAACTATGGGATAAAGAATACAAATTAAAAGTGATTTAAATATAGTTTCAATAGAAAAAAAATAGAAAAGTCATGATGTCAAGGCTCAATTATGATAAAAATAGCTTAGACTCAAAACAATATTTTATGGTTAGTACTATTTTCTATTTCCAATATCTATGTCTGAAATGGAATTGAATATAGATTGTTGAATTTAATTATTTTTTAATATGTAACATCTATCAAGATAAATTATATTCAATTTCATCATTATATTTTTTTAATGTTTAATTATACTAATGAATAACTTACATTCATTATTGAATTTCAATCTTGTTAGATATAACGCCTAGTAGTAAGCATGATATTCAAAGTGCATCCAATTCTTGAAATAAATTATCAAGATGAACATTAGTTTCCTACATTTTTTATGTCACGCATTATCATCCTTTAATTATTTTATATTAACATTATTTTATTAATGACTCAATTTGTTTTATTTTCCTAAATTGTTTTTGATATAATTTAAAATAAGTTTACTATGATAGTTTAATTTATTATGTGTTTTATTTAACTTTGATGGTTAATAATAATTTATTTTATTTTAGAAACAATCACTCTGGTTAGATATACCTCATATAGAGAGATCCCATTCATAGATGGTTACATTGACTTAGAGAAAAAATATGAAGAATGGTTTTTAGATATTTTCTATCTATATAACTACCATAATGACTTGTGTTTGTTTCATTTAATATTACTATAAAGACTAAAATTTGACCTCAAGAAAACTCAAGAAAAAAAAAATTACAATGCTACTATTTTTTTGTGTAACTCTATCTTCACTCAAGTCAACACTCCAACTATTAGTCCATCAACACACATGCATGCTCTAATTGCATACATCATATAATTGATGCATACTAATAAGGAAATATTAAAGTAACACACTCACAATCAATATACGTCACCTACTACATATCTCCTTTACTTCAATTGCACCATGTGAGATTCATCAAGGCATTCAACAAGATCACTATTACAATATGTTTTGAATACACTAAAATCAATTTACAACACTAAACTTGATTTCAATACTCAAGGGTAGTGTTAGTATTCTAGATTTGTACCCTAGCTAAGGAGGGGATTGTTTAGATCTTCCTATTTAAATATATTCCAACATGGGACTAATCGTAGGCTGTGGGTATCCTAATGATGGATCAAACCTCTAGAGAAGGTTAGATTCCTTATGTATTTATCACTTATACTAAACCTAAACTAGCACTTGCTTGGAAAAGGGAGAGAGATTTGACAAAACTTATAAAGCACGTAAAAAGTGGTGAGGCACCAATGATTTAATCATTCCAACTCACATGAAAGACACTATGAGACACCTTTTAAGACCAAAGAACATCAATCTCACATAAATATTTTAGAAATAAGGCATTAATCAGTTACCAAATTAGAAAGAGAGGGTAGATATCCACTTTCAAACTAGATAATGAACTATAGATTGAACTTTTAATGACCTATGAGAACTATTAAGCACTTTTTGAAGGTGAAAATCCTCAGACATAATCAAGGAACATATATTCACTTAAAAATAATACATGAATTCATAAAACCCTCTTCAATCCAACTTAGAAAAGGATGGAATTTAGTATTTATTTCATCAAAAAGGTGTCATAGTACAAATTTTGATAGAGTTTGGTAATACCAAAAAGAGGGATAGATCAATCAATATCAAGGATTATAATCCTAGCCTATACTTATAACAAAGATAAAGAGAGAGAGAGTTGTGCATTAGAAAAGGCCCAACCACTTTTTATGGATTATCACTCTCAAAGATGATAACTTGGGTCTTATAAATAGGTAACCAACTCTATAAAATAATTAAATGTCCCTTTCCCTTATCCAACCACCAAATCTTTTCTTAGAACTCCATGATATCATCTATTTAATCTACTGATGAGGATCATTTCTTAGAATTGGCTAAAATGTTCCACATTTACATTAAGTATCCAAATGTACTTTAATTTATTAAATATGATCCATTATTATAGGTGATTCATAGGTCTAATATAGGTGAAAACTAATCTTAGACCATTGGGTTTCACATAGTCACAAAATCTATGAAAATATATAAACTGCTCAACTTTTTTTGGGTTATTGGTCTATCTTCACCCTCTATAGTAGATCCAAAAGATCTATCTTACCTATATGGATATTTTAATAGTGATTATTGGTCTTTAAAATGTGGCTTTGGTTCAACCCTAGTCTGACTTTGTGCTTAGCTCCTTGATATTTGCTTTATTTGGGTCCAAAATAACCTCTTTGACTTTTGTCAAAAATTTCTTGAGATCACCTTTTCTTAATGGATATCGATAGATAACTCAGACTATCTACATTGTGTCTCACTATTTTTATTTTCATTAGATCCACAAATAATATAAATTATTGACTTTACCTTGGTTCATTGATTTTTTTGTGTATGGATGCTCATGAGTCTTCGATCTTCTACCAAATGAATACACTTGTGTCACTTGTCATGAACACATTTTATCTTTATATCCTTTGACCCTTTGACCTTCACTCACCATTATATTTTAATGCATAATTAAATGTGACCCTTTAGATCTTCCTAGTCCCACTTTCCTATCAGTTCTTAGACTCTATCAGATCAAGATGCATGAGCTCACATTGATCATTGATTTAGCTTGGACCCATTCTTTTATTAGTGAATGTGCACTATTAGATCTTGGCTTGATGATCCTGCACCTTTGGATCATGTCCAACTCGTATATATTTAAAGGCTTTAAACTAGGGACCTTTTGATGTATTCAAATCTAGCATTAATCATTAAATCTCACGTGTCAATATGAGGGCTCCTACAAACTATTAGATCTTGACCAAATTCAAACCATTTAAGGACATTTTGAACTAAAATGGTTACTTGCCATGGTTTAAATCTAATAGTTACATAAAAATCTTATTAAATTGATGCATGGCATCATATCTTTTCTTGGATTGAATACAAAAACCATCAATCTTGAAACCATTTGAATATAAATAGTTATTTTTTGTACCCTAAACATTGACATATGCATGAACGTATTTGACATCCACACGAACATCAATACATATTTGAAAAACAATGATCATATTTTGAATTTAAATTTGACACTTGTGGGGCCATCTTAAACTTTTATTTTGGGTACCTTGTTTGCAATAACCTTTCAAAAACTTTGAACTAGATCATTTTCCAAATAAATGACCCATCAATAAAATTGTATAGGGTACCTTGCTACAGATATATCCTTTGGGACTTTGTTTGGGGCACTATTTTTCTAAGGAAAATTCCCTTAAAAAAAAATGTATGGGACCATTTCATTTAAAACTAAAATTTTGAGACTTTTGAAAATGGACCACTTTGTTGAAGAATGACCCTTTGAAATAAATCTCTAGGACCATTTCATTGAAGAATTATCCTTTGGGAAATTTTTTTGAGAAATTTTCCTAAAATAAATAGGTCTTTGTCTTCCACTTTAGACATTTTGCCTAAAAAGACTCATGATTTATGAAACTTTGTCTTAGACAATTTGTCTGAAATAATTCAACGCTTAGCTTGAAAGAAAGAGTCCTGGAAGAATTAGCTTAGAAAAGGAAAGCCTAAAAGAATTAACACTTAGTCAAATGAAAGGTATAAAATAATTCATGAAAATACTTGTCCCAAAAGGAGTTTTTTACTTAACTTTTCCTTGAACTGCACTTGAAAATTTTCTTGAACTTTGAAGGTTTGGACACTAAGAAAAACTACTCAGATACATACTCTTTGTAACTATAGAAAAAAATATCTTGCTCCTTCCATTGAAATCTTGGATTAGGCACATTTTTTTTTATGTAGACAAAATTTTGTCAATAGGTATTCAATTATATCCATTCCAATTATACAAACACTAAATTTCATCCCTAATGTTAATAAATGCAATCTACCAATGATTTGATGATAAGTAGACTTTACAACTATGACCTCAAGTAAAATAAAACTAAGAGAGAAACCAAGCTCCAATTTCACTCAAAATATCATATAAATATTGTACCACCCATGGATATTTTAATCAAGTTTAACCATTCATTTTGGAGTCTAAATACTTAATCTCAAAGAAAATTGACTTGACTAACTCACCCCTCAATACATTCTCAAAATCATTAAATCACATAAGAAATGGTGATAGGAAAAATATTTACATGAGGGGAAAAGCATTATGAGTTTTATTACACACTAAATTATCTATAGGATACCAATAATAACATAAAAAAATTAAAGGCTAAAATAACACAGCATTCCAAATGAGTTTTTACATTGAAAATTGCTCTACTAAGTAATTTTTGAATAAAATAGGTCTAGAAATAAGGTCTATAAAATTAGTAAATATGTCTAAAATTAATAAAAAAAAAAGTTATTATATAAAAGTGAATTTAAAATGAAACATGAACAACACTAATTTTTCCTTAGGACATGTTAGTTTTGAATTGACTTCATAGGTTGAAAAGCGAAAATAGGTGCTGAAAATTACCAATTACCTCCGGAATTAGATTTGGCAAAAATCATCAAAATGGAGAGGAAACACAAAGGTTATATATTATGATTCAGATAATATAATTCTATAGCTTAAAAATTTTAACTTCATGAAAACTTTATTTTAGGTATTAATTTGGATCCTATCTCTGAACCAATTTGGTTATTTGAAAAACCAAAATTTTATAACAAAAACTAACATGAAATCTCATAAAAGTTCATGAATCACCCAATTATCCACCAAATGATCCTAAAGGATGATGATGATGATGATGATGATGATGATGATGATGATGATGTGTGTGTGTGTGTGTGTGTGTGTGTGTGTGTGTGTGTGTGTGTGTGTGTGTGTGTGTGTGTGTGTGTGTGTGTGTGTGTGTGTGTGTGTGTGTGTGTGTGTGTGTGTGTGTGTGTGTGTGTGTGATTTTGAAGATATAAATTGAATCCCAAATACATTTATATTCCAATGATAAAATTTAAAAGTGTGCCTAAGGACCTAACAAGGATGCCTAATCAAAAGTGTTTCTATAATGCTTAAGCTCAGAGGATCACAATATTCACTCAAGACAACAAGATTAACCCACATTATAATTTATTAACTTTTCTCATTAATTTCAATTTTATAGGTAGAACCTAATATTATTTGGTTAAATATTGTATACATTAAGATCAATCAACACTTTCATAATATGAAAGTGAACTAAACTCATTTATATTTCTAGTCTATGATTACCAATGTTTTCTTTCCATAAAATGTCCTCAATTATATTATATTATTCAATTATGTGTTCTCAGTAGTAGTGATATCATTGAACCATAAAATTTAGTTACTAAAACATTTTTTTATCCAATGATTACTACTAAAACACTTTTTTATCCAATGATTACTACTATCCATTTAGATACAAATTTATCAACTCATAGATAAAATAGTTTTCAAATCACGAACGGGAATACCCTATTAGTCAATAACTAGCCTACATTTGGTGATAATTCATTAAATGTTATAAATTTATTTTGTAAACTTAGATTAGGGAATGAAATTATACATTAATATTATTGAATATTAAAACAACCATTATGGTGATCAAGAACATAAGCTTCAATATCAATCTTTTCAATAGTATATAATCTAAGATTTTAGATAATCCCCAAGAAGTAAGCTTTAAAAATTTCTAAATTATAACAAAAACTATATAATCATCATCATTTTAAAATAAAAAATTGAATAACACTCAATATGATACAAAATTCAACATAATAAGTGTAATATCTCTATGCCCAAGAACTTCTTCCTTATTAACCTTTTCCATTCAGAAGATTACATTAGGATCCTCACTAGAGGCCCATGGTTTATGGGTAAATCCATAGTCAGTATTCAAAAGTGGAAGGCAAGATTTAACCTGGATAACATAGTTATGGAAGACATACCCATCTAGATGAAACTATCAAAGATACCTCTAGAATTTTTAGCTCTACAAGTCATTTTAGGAATTAATAGGGCCCTTAACCAACTAATATCCATCGACCTTATGACCAGATATAGATGTAGGTTTTTTCCCACCCATGTCTACATGTTCATCCTAGCTGACAAACCCTTGATTTAATCCATCAAGATAAAATCCAAATATGTTGTTTGCAAAAAATGTATAGAATTTGAAAGGGATTCAAAAATCTATAAAACTTGTGACATTCTCAATCACTCATCCAAAAATTTCCCTCTGAGCAAGAATCCATCCATCCCACCATCTCCTTGTTAGGTTAAGAAATATTCTTCATATAACCCCCCTCTATGCCTCCCTCACACTTCCCCCTCCCCTCTCAAATCCCCCTCTTTCCCCCTTCTAAGCTCTCTTTAGCACCTCTTAGCTTTAGGAAAAAGTTTTTAGATGTAGACCCTCCTAGATATTCTTTTTACATGAAGATTCTTAGCCCTCCCTAGGTGGTTTCTATGATTTTGACCTCAACCACTTCTAGTAAGGTGGCCAAAGTAAATGGATCTACTCTACCCTTAGGGGATATTTTAGCTAAAGCTAATTTTGATTCCCCTATAGCTCCTTCTTCATCTCTTAAGGAAGTATAAGGAGACACTCAGGTATACTCACCTTGCACCACCTCTTTTAAAACTTTATTGTTAGATAAGGATCTTGTTCTTCAATATCTACCACCTTCTCAGGTTCTCATAACTCTAATAAAATTCTTAGAGGAGACTAAACCCTTTTCCCCTTGTGAAGACCAATATTCAACTACAAACAAAAGAGACAACTATGAGATAATCAAGGAAATTACCAAGGAATAGTGGATGAAAGTTTAACAAAAGAAAGGCAAAAATAAGGCCAAAGTTGGGGAAGAATCAAAATCTTCAGCAAGAATAACTAACAAAAATTATATAAAATATGAAATAGACAAGAAGGTAGCAAAGGGTACATAGATGACCCTTAGACACTTCCCAAGCAATAATAAATGAAGCTCATTTCTTGGAACATAAGGGGGTTGAATAACACTATGAAACAAAGGTTGGCTTGAAATTTGGTTTGTAATCATAAACCTAATATTTTTATTATCTAATAAACTAAAATGTCTATGAATAAACTTTTGAATAATAAATATAATATTTGAGATAAAGTTTTGTATAGTAGCATAATCTCCCAAGGTGCCTCTGGAGGGTTATAATTTTTATGGAACCCCTCTATCTTGGAAGGAAATTCCCTCTTAGAAAATAATGCCCATATCATGTTTTTCTCAAATAATTCCACACTAAAAGAAAATAGGTTCTCACTAATGTGTATGTTCCAAATTCTAAGAATGTTAGGAGAAAGTTATGATAGGATTTGATTGACATTAGATAACTTTTTCAATATCATAACTGGATGGTGGTAGGGGATTTCAATTCTCCTTTGTCTCTAATGGAAAAGAAAGGGGGAGACTATTCCCTCACTAAAAGAAAGTTGGATGGTAGTGAATTTATTGTATTATAAGTAGATCTAGCAGATGTTGACTTAAAAGGTAACCCTTTCATTTGGTCAAATAGGAGGCTGGGTGATAATCTCATTCAAGTCAGACTCAATATATTCTTGATCTCTTTACAATAAAACTTACACTTTACTAGATCTCTCTCTCTCTCTCTCTCTCTCTCTCTCTCTCTCTCTCTCTCTCTCTCTCTCTCTCTCTCTCTCTCTCTCTCTCTCTCTCTCTCTCTCTCTCTCTCTCTCTCTCTCTCTTCTTCCTAGAATTGGGTCCGATCATAACCCACTGGTGTTCTCTAGTGAAAGGATATCCAAAGCTAAAATCATCCCTTTTAGATCTGAGAAAATGTGGATTTACTATTAGACCCTAGAAGATTATCTTAAATAATGGTGGAAGTACCTAGTTCAAGGATCTATCATGTATATTCTTGCCATGAAGCTTAGACACATTAAGAACAAACTCAAGACCTAGAAAAAATAACTTTTTGGGAACATCTTTTTACAAAAATACAATATTAAGGAGGAACTTAGTAGGATTGAGGAGGACATTAATGATTATGGTTTCTTCCCCTCCCTGTATTCTAAAGAAAGGAGATTTTAAGTCTTTACCACAACCTACAATCTAATTAAGAAATTCACTAACATTAAAATCAAGGAAGACTTGGCTAAAAGAGGGAGATAGAAACACCAAATATTTCCACACCTCAACATCTAAGAATAATTATCATTGACAACTTCATTATATAAATCAAGGGAGAATATGGCAAGTGGTACAAGGAAGAAAAATATATTGAGCTACAAATAATAAACTTCTATAAAAATCTTCTAGCTTTTGTTCCTTCTCAGGATGCTTAGTTAGAAGGTCGGGTATTTAATATCATTTAGGGAGTTATTTCCCAAGACAATGCTACCATTCTCTATCCTCCCTTGAATGAAGAAATAAAATATATTGTCTTGTCTTTGCAAGGGGATAAATCCACTAGTCTCAATGGTTTTCCTCCATTCTTTTTTAATTTTTTTGGGGATATCATTGAAAATGAGGTTTACCTAGATGTAACTAAATTATTTAAATCTGGGACCATGTTATAAGATTTCAACACCACCTTTCTAGTCTTAATTAATAATAATCAATGGGATAACCATTTGAATTATTTTAGGTGCATTAGTCTTTGCTCTACTTTTTACAAAATCTATATGAAAGGTTTATCTTTAAGAATTCAAATGTTGCTTGATAAAATAATCATAGAACAATAAAGGGATTTCATGTTTAGTAGACAAATTTTGGATGGTATTATTATTGGCTATAAAAATATTCATTTAGTATCTAATTCCTCACATCAAGGTATGTTTCTCAAGTTGGACATGAACAAATCCTATGATTGTGTCTCCTGGTAGTTTCTAGATTGAATCCTCCTTGAGTTTAGTTTTAATTAAATTGTTAGAAACCTCATTTCCTCCTATATTTCCAACCCCAATTTTACTATAATTATCAATGGGGTCACTAGAGGTTTCTTCAGAGTAGGAAAAAGACTCAAACAATGGGACCCCCTTTCTCCTTATTTGTTCATCATCATGTCTAAAACCTTGAGTATAATCATTGACATAGATATAACTTTGAGGGTTCTCAAAGGAATAATTAGGATCCAAATACTAGACCTATTACTCATTAAAAATTTGTGGATGACACTTTAATGATGGGAGAATATTTGGTTTTTGAAGCTAAGAAATTTAAGAAAATCCTTGAAATATATGATATTATTTTTGGCCAAAGTGTTAATTTCCTCTCAAGCTCCTTGTTCTTCATTAACAATCCACCTTCTCTTCAAGAAAAGATCTCCAAAATCATTGGATATGTAATTAATAGTCTTCCCTCCTATCTTGGCATTCCCCTTTTCAATGGCTCAATGAAAATAGAATTTTGGAACCCTCTCATTGACAATATTTAAAGAAATTTATCTAGGTAGAAAGGGAAATTATTGTCTTAGGTCAAAAAACTAAAACTTCTCAAGAGTTCACTATAAATCATATTGGTCTACTTCATGTATTTATTTTTCATCCTAAAAAAGTGGTGGATTAGATTGGACATTTTTAGAAGAAATTTATTTGGAGGGGTATGGAGGACATATTTATATTCCCTCTAATTTCCTAGAACAAAGCATGTCTTCCTCATTCTAAACATGAATTGGGGTTGAGAAGGTTGAGACTCAAAAACCAAGATCTATTAGAAAATCAAGGTTAGAGGGTTATAAAGGAAGACAATCATTGGACCAAGATCATCAAAGCTAAATACTTAAATAATGGGGAAGGTTCCTACTTTCTGGTTAAAGATGGCCCTGATAATTGTTTAACCTTCTAGAAAGATTTGAGAATAGGTAAGGATATTCTCAAAAAAGGGATGAAATGGAATATTGGTATAGGTAACAAAGTATAATTTTGATAGGACCTTTGATCCAAACCCCACTAGTTTCCTCTCCTCAAGTATTGGAGTTGTCAACCCACTTCAAAGAAATAATAAGCCATAAGGTGTGAAACTAGTGGGAAGAAATTGATGGTAGAAAAAGGTGAAAAATTCTCTATAAAGATGATCTAAATCAACCCCAAGTTCTTTATTTATAGTAATTATATTTCACACTCTAGAACATTCATATCAACATCTTCCCAAAATAAGATGATCTCATATGGAAAAAGGATCCTAAAAGATTGTACTCAATCAAATCTGGTTATCTTTCCCTATGGGAATAGGTTGAAATTGAATAAAATTATAATGTTATCTAGATAAAGAACATCAACCCAAAGATTAATGTTTTATTCTTACTGGTATCTAGGAATAATATCCTAATAGTGGATAATATTATGAGGAGGGTAATTCCTATTCCCAATAAAAGTGTGCTCTATAAATAGGAGTCTAAATCTACAAAGTATATATTTCTATCTTATCCCTTTTCCTCTTCCATTTTTATATCTTTATTTAGCCTTTTCAACTGCTCTTGGGTTTCTCCTATTAAGGACTTGATTACCAATGGAATCCCCCTTGGGATTTCATGTTGCTAAAATTTTGGTGGAACTTGGCCCTTCCTCATATCTTTTGGGGCATTTGAATCTCAAGGATTTTGATTATTTTAGTTAATCTCAAATCTATTAATTCATGTGATTTCAATAAAATCATGGCTTTTATGAGATAAAATTGGATTTCCTATGATTCATCCTTTAACCAACCTACTTCTTATTTTCCCTAGATTCTCTAATAGCTTAATCTTGAAATCCTTACTAAGCCCCACAAGGAAAGTGTTGATAGATCTAAGGTCAAGTGGGATCATCCTCCTCCAGGTAATTTAAATTGGTTCAAATTGAATTTCAATGGGGTTACTAAAGGTAATCTGGGTTTAGTAGGAGCAAGAGGAGTTATTAGGGATTTTCATGGTAATCTCAAGGTAGCTTATGCAGGTCCTCTTGGGATATAAAAAAATCATATATTAGAAGTGAAATATACTTTGTAGGGCATTAAACTCATGGTTAAGCTTGACATAGAGTATTTAAAGGCTGAAGGGGATTCCATCAACATTATCAAATATCTAAAAGGGTTGACTCAATCTTCTTGAAACATATATAGGATCATTAATGATGCAAAAAACCTACTTTATTACTTCAAAGGAATGTCCATCACCCATGTATATAGAGATGGAAATAGATGTACCAAATAAATGGCTAATATAAGAGTCTATAGTATGTCGTCCCTTTCATTGAGTTTGACAAAGATCATTCTATAGAGTGACATGATGGGCTTAATCATGACTCAAAACACTTAACATAAATAAGGGATATCCACACATGTAAGGACATCATATCCTATCAATGCCTTAATGCTTTACATGCATGGATTAATTTTTAATTAAGCATCATTTTTTTATATGGTCCCATTCTCAACATCTCCCTCAAAGTCATTTCAAATGACCTAGGCTGAAAAAATTATAATCAAAGCTTTCAATCTAAAATAGGAAGTGATCGTGCTCACATCAAACTAATTTCATGTGAATATGTGAAGGAGGATGAATATGTATGGGGGAATATAATCAAAGGTGGGCTAGTGCCTTTCATGGAGAGGCTATCTAGGCATGACATAGCTCTATCCAAAGAATTTACACATGGATGGGTTGACATGGAAGTATACATGCAAGGGTTAAGTCTCATAATCACTAAAGAGGTCATACAGAAATTATTGGGATAGACTTCTTAGGTGTTAAAACATTCAAGGGTAAAAAAGGAAAGAAGAGATATTCAACATCTTTTATAACAAGGAGAAGAAGAAGCCAAAAGTCTTGAGCCAAAAAGGATTCAGGAAGGTGGATTTACCCAAAAAGTAGTAAGATGTCTATATATATAATTATCTACATCAAGTTAGAACAGAAGCATACTATAAGCTTTTCACATCATTTTATTTTTCTTAATCACTATAAGTGACATATTATCAATTTACCATTATTTCTCTTGAAATCCCTGGAAGCCTTAGTCATAAACTTTAAGAAAAATCCCTAGGTAGACCTAATCCACCAAGGATTAATTATAGTTTTGGATAAAAGGGGAGAACCCATATGGTCAAAAGTGGTGATGGAGGATATTAATATAACCAGTGAATAGGAAGAATCAAGTAGAGAGGAATATTTTTTTACATAATCTGACTCTGAGAAAGTAGGGAAAGTAGGGAACCATAATTATTTTGTAGGAGAGGATTTTATGTAGGAAGAGCCTAATTTGAGAGATAACCATATCGGGGTTCTTTAAATAGTGACCCAATTGATAGCAGGGGTCAGGCTTTCTTTAATCCTAAGATCAAAGAAGACATTGAGCAGTCCATTAAAAAAATACATAACAAAGTGACTATCTATAAACTACTAGGCATTGAGATCTCAGACGAGATAGAAAAATTTAAATGTATCTTAGATTAGGTAACCTTTATTCTAGGCAT